>JAAGNO010026687.1:10029-22888 GCA_033439905.1 Ceryle rudis | reverse complement strand
GGGGTTCTCCCCAGAGCAGAGCAGAGCCCTGGGAGCAGAGGGGCAGGATCCCCTCCCTCCCTCTGCTGCCCACGCTGCTGGGGGTGCAGCCCAGGTTATTTTTGCCTTTCTGTGCTACTCTCACACATTGTTGGCTCATGTCCGGCTTTAAGATCAAGTCCAACCATCAACCCAGCACTGCCAGGTCACCACTAAACCATGTCCCTCAGCACCACATCTCCACAGTTTGAAACCCCTCCAGGGGTCATGGGGACTCCACCACTGCCCTGGGCAGCCTGGGACAGACCTGCACAACCCTTTCCCATGAAGACATTTCTCCTCATGTCCAACCTAAACCTCCCATGGTGCAACCTGAGGCCGTTTCCTCTTCTCCTGTCACTTGTTCCTTGGGAGCAGAACCCATAATCATAGAATTGTTTTGGTTGGAAAACACCTTTAAGATCATTTAGTCCAACCATTCCCCCAGCACTGCCAGGTCACCACTTAAACCATGTCCCTCAGCATCACAACTCTATGCCTTTGAAATGCCTCCAGGGATGGTGACTCCACCACTGCCCTGAGCAGCCTGGCACAGCCCTTCACAACCCTTTCCCATGGAGACATTTCTCCTCATGTCCAACCTAAATCTCCCCTGGTCCAACTTGAAGCCAGTTCCTCTTGTCCACTTGTTTCTTGGGAGCAGAGCCCGACCCCCCCTGGCTCCAACCTCCTGGCAGGGAGCTGGCGAGAGCCAGAAGGTCTCCCCTGAGGTCTCCTCCTTTGCTCCAGGCTCCACAAGCCCAGCTCCCTCAGCCGCTCCTCACCACACTCGTGCTCCAGACCCTTCCCCAGCTCTACTGCCCTTCTCTGGCCACGCTACAGAACACAGCAGCATGAATACCTTCACCAATGCGTTTCCTGCTCCCCAGCCATTTCCTGGGCACCTCCTGTGGCAGGTGTAATTTCTCCATCCTCCATAGCATACCGAGAATATCTCATTTTTCAGTCCCCTGTTGAGCAGTCACGAAGCTCTAGCACCAGCTTATAATGTAACATACGTCATCTCACACATAGAACAGAACCACATGAACAGCAAGGCCTGAATGTACAAAGCATACAAGGCCAGGAGACTGTGGATGGCATCAAGTAACTCACGGTGTATATCATTTGCAGCATTCTATCATTTGCAGCATTCTATCATTTGTTATGTGCGCTTTCAATTCAAACAGGGATGAAACCCTTCCTACCTCTGGTCTTTAACCCATTCCACCTGAGCAAGCCTTTGTTCAAAACACATCTAAGCCCCAGCATGGGGATAAATGTAGTATGTGTGTTGTCTACATATATATGTAATAACATATAGGGGAGCTTCAGTAAGTGCCAACCAGCTGCTGGATTGGGTACCTGCAGCACACAATGATGGAAAGTAAGCCTAGAGAAAATCAAAGAGAATTATCTTGTAAGACACAAACAGTTCTTTAATCAACAGTTGCAGTGGGAAAGCTTCAGCCATCTGCTTCACCCCTGCACACACTTTTCCTCCACTTTCACTTCCTTAATTTTCTACACAGTCTTCAGGATCTTTGCCAAAAAGAACTAAGGAACTTCTAATTAACCTACTGCAGTGTTCAAAAGTTAAAAAAAAAAAAAAAAAAACCACAAAAAAAGTCAGCACTCCTGTCATTTTTCCAACCCCTCCAGCAGACAGGTAGAGCATCTTCATGTCACACCGGGTCTGGTGAGATGACAGGCACAACAGGTTCTGAATCTAGAAGCCCCATTCCTGGAAACAATGGGGGCTCTGAGCAACCTGCTCTAGGTGCAGATGACTCTGATGACTGCAGGGGGTTAGATGAGCTTTATAGGTCCCTTCCGCCCAAAGCGTTCTACAATTCAATGGACAGAGTTGTTGGTCATCTTAAAAACCCAACCATGCCACAGTTTATGGATGATGGTCCATATAGCCATGTGCCTGTACATGGCTCTCTGGAATCCAGATGGAAAATTACCTGAGCATTTTACTGAGACCTCCATCACAGATGTTAACACAATAACCTCTCCTATGTCTGCTATTTCACACGGTGCTACTATTGAGGTAGGGGGTACATTTAGCTGTGGATCCCTAGTGGTATATGAATAAAATATCTGGAGAAATCTGGAGAAGTAAATAATAAAAGATTATTTATGACAGAGATCAAAATAGGAAATGAGCATTTTGTAGCAATGTAGATGAGAATATAAGGCGGGATTTTTCCAACAGTCTAAGGTAATTGGGTATCACTTTGTTTAGCGTTGTAAGGCCTGAACCAAGCCCTACCCTTCGAGTGACGCTGTTGGGATTTACATCCCATTCATTTTCCACAAAATAAGCTCATACCAACTATAAGAATTCTGAAGGTGAAAACCACTCAAGTTTTGCAATGTTCAGCAGAGGTGCTCCTAAGTCCTTTTAGCATAAAGTGATTTAAGGGTTTAAATCCTATTACAGGCTAATAGGAGCTGTGTTTCTAAATCCACTAGAGTGTGGTGATACAGGGATGTCCTGAAGTGGGGGGGGGGAGGTCAACTTTTGACCTTGCCAGAAGTACCACCATGAGAATGGTTGATGAAAAACCATCACATTCTGCCACTGAATGGCTTGAGGAGCATGTAAACAAGGGTGGACATGAGAGATAAGTGTGGACAGAGATGCTTAAATGAAAATGAGATGGGACAGAGATGCAGCGGAAGGAGTTTCTTTTAATATTCAGTTCCAAAGTAACACCACTACAAGGCAACAACCAAGAATACTGGCACATTCGTGGTGAATTTGAGTGACTGTTTCAGGCACGAGAAAGACCTGGCCCAAAATTTCAGAAAAAAAAAAAAAATCTTTCATTTTTACAGTGACATTAGCAGGTTCCAAATTTTTTGTTCTTTTTTTTTTTTCCACTACCTCCCTTTCCTTTTAGAAGAACATGCAAATTTGCAAGGCCAAAACATAAATTTTATTCTTGTTCAAATATGGGGAAAAAAATAGGAAAACATACTCATTTGAGTAAACCTAAGACAAGACATCATTCAGCTTTCCAGCAGGTAAGATGTCCGTTCAGCTGGCAACATTTCACAAGCACCATGTGCAGATTAAAGACAGTAGAAATGTGGAATATATCTTCTGGCCCGGGTTTTTCTATTACTTTAGATTGTAGAAGACACTGATCCCAGTAAAAGCCTCTAGCTATGATTGCATAAAGTTTGTTAAAAATATCAGTGGCACCTGATCACAAAATCCAGAATTCCTCTTTAAAAATTTCTGCCACTTTCCATGTTTAATTTTTCATCCTTCAGAAAATAAGGTGATGGGAAAACACTTTCCCAAGCAATACTAACAAAAACAGTTCCCAGACTTTTGAGTTCATTTTTTTTAATGTCACAGTAGCAGAGATCTGAGACATATGCTTTTGCTTTTCATTATGGTTCAGTAACAAGTTTCAGTCCTCCAGAATGAAAGGGTTATTTTTGGGACAGCATTATCACGGACATAATGACCTTTTATGCTCACTGTATTCATTTTATTATGGAGCCTTACAGTAATCTATAGTCATAAAATCTCAGGACTCTTCTTTCTAATCTCCTCTCTATTAATTGCTACTTGCAACAAATATAAAATTGCTACGGTCGATAATTTAAATTCCATTAATATATATATATTTTTTAATGCAAGAATATCTTGAAAACATGAAGAGAAACATTTTATTCTAAGAAATATTCTTCTGGATACTTTATCTCATGTAGATGAACCAAAGTACTGCAAACAGCAACACCAACTACTATATATTTTGCACTATGGTCATGTTAATGTGTTTGAATATCAGCTCGATGGCTGGTGTAAACATAGCATCATCCATGAATTCCAGCAGCCGCTCATATGAACGTCACGCAGACAACAGGCACTTCACGTAATTAAACAGCCAAGCAGGCAAACCCAGACAAAAGAGCCATAAGTTGTCATCAGTCAGCTTGTAAGGCTATATATCATGGCTGATATATAGCATGCCTGATGCTGTTGCCATCAGGGAAAAAAAAAAATAAATAAAAGTTGGGTATTTTTTTTGCTGAAGATTTGGAGGTAGGGGGAGAGGGAAGCATTTAAACTTCTTCATCGTTGTTCATGATGATAACAAGGATAGATCATCGCTATGAAATTGGCAGCCTTAATCTTTCTTCCCAGACTCATATTTGTACCGCACCATGGGACATCCTCTCAAGGGGCTCATACTGCATGGACTCGCAGGATTTACAGGCACCAGCCACAGTGCCAGGGAGCACAGGGTTCCCCAGTACTGAATGACTGCAGTGGTACCACCCACCCTCCTCCTCGAGTTTACACCAGTCACAGGAAATAGGAGGGGATTGCACCAGACAAGCTTTATTTAAATAAATGCCATTTCTGAGGAAAAGGTAAAACCCTGCGGAGTAGAGCAAGGGCAGCACAAGCCCCTTGCAGCAGGCCCAGGCCCACCGTACTCTAGATGGAGGGACATAAATAATTGAAGAGAATCATTTTGTAATGCTCTGACCCCTGAGCACTGCACATCAGTCATGTGGATACCGTCTCTCTCCAAGACAGCCCGCCCAGTCCTCCACTTCGCCGAACGCACCATTAATGACCTTTTAAGAGAATTAACTGATACTGATGCATCAAATACAGATCTACTGCATTTTTAAAAAGAACCAGCATAGTTCTACTTGTTTGCTCGCACAGATTAATTTGGTAAAAACAATTGGCATGATTTAAACAGCTGGCAATGGAAATGTCTATGGAGCTGTCTTGTAGCATTTTGTGCCCTGCTCATGGAAACCATTGGAGGGTTGTCATAAAAAGAGAGGGATCCTGTTAAACTTGTGAAAGGAGGTAATTATGGAAAGTCTGTTGACAAGTCCTGAGCTGAGGACACTTAAGAACAGAGGGAAATACATGTTTGGGGGTTCTTTCAGGGTTTGAGGTTTGGGGTTTTTTAAGGTTTGGAGTCATTAGGAGGCTGTGGTTCCATTTGTTGCACGTGAGTGGACAGATCAACCAAGAGGTGAATGAGTGAGGAGGTAGATGGGTGATGAGAGGAGTCTCCCTGGATGCCCCTTTCTCCAGCAGCAGCATCTGGCATGGGCTACATGGTAGAAGCAGGGAGCAAAAAGATCCTCTCTGTCTCAAAGGGCAGAAAATAAAGTCTGAAAATAAAACCACCATAAGCCTAAAGTCCTAATGGAAAATAAACCAGAACAAACTCTGCTCACGCTCTGGCTTAGAAATACAGATCACTGTAAATAGATGAGACATTTCCAGCATTTGGTTGTTCCCTGGTCATCTCAGAGGCTTTTCCCCTTCAAGATTTATTTACACACAGGAATCTAAGTGACCATGTTAGCAACAGCCCCATGGTAGATATTTCTATCATGTGCTCCATGCCTGGTCCCCTGGCTCTGTAAGCATTAGCTAAATAGACATCACCGCATAATTGGTTCTGTACTGATTTTTCAGGTAGGGAAGCCAAAGCATTGATGGGTAAGCAATTTATCTAAGATCACATACATGTGGGCAGCAGAATGAGAGTTTCTGCTTGCAGTGACAGGTCCTGGTGAAATGCAGGTGAAACCCATCTGTTTCAGGACAGTTTCAGCAAGGGGGCTACCGAGGTATTTGAGAAAAAGTCACAGTGTCATAACAGGGAAAGAGAATTAATACTTTAAGGAGGGAAATAGTGATCATATCATCTGTTAAAATACCTTCCTCCACAGTTCAGACTCTTTCAGGGATTCAGGGGAGAGAAATTCCATGCTGCAGGAGCACCCATCCTTGCAGTGAGGTTTTCTCCTGTCAAAACAGTGGGATGCTGAGACACATCCCAGGTAAGAGCTATGGTCTCATGCACCTGCCCAGGGTAGTTTAACACTGACAGCAGATGGGCAGACAGAGTGAAAGACAAGCAGATAGATTCACCTCAGAGTCTTACCCCCTGAGTAACTGATTTATGCTACCCACCCAGGTTGAACCAATAACATGTTAATTTTAGAGTACAAAATTCTGGTGTAAGAAAAAAACTGCCTTTGTGGCGCCTACTAATATTAATAAAAATTGCTAGATTTGTCACATATAAAGAGAACAAGAAGCTGTTTAAGTTATTTGCTCTCAGGAATTTGGCATTTGGGATGACTTCTGACTCTCATCCTTTGTGGATCCATCAGAGCCTCCTCTTGGAAGAGGACCATAGAAGGAGTCACACAAGTAATCACAGGAACAGGTCAGAGTAGGGCTCCTTGAACGGGCAATGGCTGTTGTCGTCACTCATCCTGTGGATCTCAGGATAGACATCCACTTTGGCAAAGCATCGTGAAAGACCATTATGAGTCAGTGCACATGGGTTCCTGGAGGATGCAGGGGAGTGGACACATTTTTTTCAGGAAAGCTTCTTAGTAGATGACTGCCAGAGGTGGTTTTGCTTCTCAACATCAAGACACTAGTCTTGCTTCTCAATGTCCAGCCATAAACCTTGGTCCACCCTGTCTTCAGGGAGGGGGATGCAGCTGAGTTTGGCATCACAGGTAGGCTGTAGACTGAGGAAAAAAGCAGAGAAAATGGAAATCCTCACCTCTGAGATGTAAGAAAATGAGGGAGAGCTTAACGCAGTCTATGTGAAGGCACTGGAGAGCCACTGGAGATATAATGTAGTAGAAAAATAAATTAGACCTTTAATTTTACAGTTTTGAAAATGCTTTAACCTCAGTATAACGACAAAACCAGAACAAAATTTGTAAGGAAGAATGGCTACAGATGTAGTGCTCTGATCTTAAATATAACTTGGGTTTTCCAAAGAAAGACAGTGTCGCTCATGTTTAGCATATTCCTTTGATAAGAGACCTAACTTTTAAAATAGGTGTCACTTATCCTTGCTTCAGAGAGGGATTAGCTGGATTAGTGAAGATGGAGAAACTGGGGCTTAGGAGGAAAATTGTAAAGTGTTTACCTGTAGGGGAAATAACAGTCTCTAGTAACAGAAGCAGCACTGGACAGAGGATAGTTTGTTAGAGGAAAACTGTAAAGTGTTTACCTGTAGGGGAAATAACAGTCTCTAGTAACGGAAGCAGCACTGGACAGAGGATAGTTTGTTAGAGGGGCTCCTTGGGCATCTTTTTTTCAGTATTTATATTTAAAATGTCTATGAGTGACCTTGGTACAAAAAGGAGACTTTTTCTAATGATGTTTTCTGAAAACACAGAAGATATCATTTAAGGGAGAACTGATATGGTGTGCGGGAGGAGCTGGGTGACCTTGAGAACTGATTTTACAGAAGAAAAAAACCCCAAACAGTTAAAAAACTTCTTGTATCTTCTGGGAGTGACTGAGAAGAAAAATTTGAGTGCATTCATAACTGATACAGGCATGAAAAATGCAAATGTGATCTAGGATGTAAAGAAATTTCCAAAAAGTCCTGCAATAGTTCTTCATAGCAGGTTATTCCTGCTTCAGAGAGCATTGCAATTTCCAGCCTTCATTGTCTTCCACCCTAGTCAAAGTCAGGTTCAAAGCTGGGTACCCAGATTGTCCTGCTCACAGAAGGAATTTGCTGTGAGCAGGACACTGGAAAAGGAGCATTCTGAGATAGCTGGTAGGGTAACATCTCTCTTAGGAAGGAAACCAAATCATAAGGCTATGATGGGGAAAAGAAACAGCTTCTGTGACTGGGAGGCTTTTGTGGTATTGTCTTGATAGTGAAACACTAAGCCAAGGAATCCCATCCATGAATATATGGGAAACCACACCAGATTCCCCTCTCCTGGCCGTTTGCAAATTCAAAGACTTTTGAATTGCTTACACTTTAATAAGAACTAACTACATAAATAAATACATACACAAATCACTTAAAAAAAAATATATATTTTCAACAAAAATAACCAGTCACTACTCTCTGAGCAAGGACTGCAAACAACCACAGGACAGGATGTGCTCAAAAGCATCATGGAGATGAGGGATGTTTGCAAAACTTAAATCGTCACCTGGCCTAGACTTCAGATGTGTTGTCATTCACAGAAAAAGAAATATGGCATTTGTGAGATCCTATATGTGGTTTGGGTTTCTTTCTGTTTAAGAAACTAATTTGGAAGAGTTAAGACCATGCAGGGTCTCCCCAAAGGTCAGAGCTCTTAACAAACCATTCATCTTCCCAGCATTTATTTGGGAAGTAAACACTCTTCAGCAAACAATATTCCTCCTTAATGGCAAATCTGGGTTTATACCAGCAGCCCTTCAAACTCAGAGCAATTATCAGGACAGCAGTGTAACTAGACTGAACTATACAACAGAAGGTCTTATCCCATCCAAATCAAACCAGCACTTTTTAAATTTTTTTCCCCCTCACTTTCTTGAATTTCAGACTAAAACCTGAGTTGTTGTGCAGTCCAGATCAAGACTGAAGTGAGTGGAAAGCAACAGGTGAATTCTTGATGGCTGGAAATCTTTCCAGAGTTTTTTATTTGCTTGAAGCTTCATTTGAGGCATAAAGCAGTACACACCTTATTTCTCTTTTCTTTGTCTTTTTGTAGTGCAAGTGTCACTTTTTGGGGCATGGGATAATGCAAAACATTGTCGGTACATTGAACATTAAGTGTCAAAGTGAGGAAAGTTTTCCCTAGTTCTCACTGTGTTTCATATGAAATGTTGCATACTAATCATAATTTATCATCTTCTTCATATATTCTTATATAAGTAACACAAATCACCACAGTCAATTAATCAATCTGTAATTAGGAACCGACACGAACATTTACTACCATCAGGCATAATTTATATGATTACAGATGATTAAATAAAATGTAATTGAGTGAACAGGCAATTTGTTAAGCACGTGTAAATTCAACCATACCACCTCAGGCTGTGATCTTGTCAGATCTCAGTAGCTAAACAGGGTCAAGATGGGTCAGTGTTTCGATGAGAAACCCCAAGGGAGAAATGCAGGTGCTGCAGGACAGGGTGATGGTTAATAGGTAGCATTCTCCTTGCTGAGATCGTGTTGGAAGCGTAGTGTCTCTGCCGTGTTACTGGAGAGATGGACATAAGCTATTAAAAGTGCTGCCTGAGCAGTTCTTGAGAGAGGTGGGAATTTGTCTCCTGGACTTGGGTTAATTTAATTTCAAGTAGAGCACACATCTGGCCAGTCACCGGGAGGAGACAGTAAACCATGGCACTTTGACACTTGCTGCTCTTCAGCAGAGCCAGATGACATGTCACTCCCGTGATTTACTCTGCCTAACTCAGATACCTCCATCTTCATTATTTAGAGAAAGGGGAGTCTTCTTAAGATAAGCACATAAATTCCTCTTCTGCCTTCTGGAGAGGGGCAGGTGCTCTTGAAAGCCAACCAAGGCCGAAAATGTCTGCCTGTCTTGGGTGCTCAATCTGCTGCAAAGACATCTGTATCCCTCCATTGGCTGGGTGGAGAAGCTGGCCACATACATCAGGACAACTGCTTCACTGAAACATGGGCATAAATTGAATCTTGGTCCCAGATATTTCTGCAGATCCTTGAGGTAGAACAAAGACTACAAGCCAGCCAAGAACTTCCAGGACCAGGAATAAGGAAATGAGAGTTTGTTCCTAGTGCTCCATTCAAAAACAGCTGACATCAGTAGACAGTCCCATGAGAACTGCTAAAAGCAACACTGGGAAAGTGCTTTTACTTTATTCTTTTGTATTTTTATAGCATCAGGACCAAATCCAACTAAGTGGATAATTTCTTGAAAAGTTAAGCATGTTTCCAAATTGGTTTTGGTCACACAGCCAGAGAAATGTAAGAGGTTTTCTTTAATTATTGTAGAAAAATAAACTTGAATTATTAGGATCAATTCCATTTCTGTAGTCTTAAACAAGAATATTTTTGCCTCCTCTGTTTTTAGTTTCTGCCAGTTAGTTTATGCCAAGGCATCTCATTTAAAATAATTAAAACCATTTGTTTTAATACAGCACAGCGGCTTCTGCAGTGCTTTGCCTGTTTACATTTTGTATGTTTTCTGCAAGCCAAATGTCAGTCCTAGTGACACTGAACTGAAGCAGACATCTGACAGATCAGAGGTATGAATGAAATCACTCATGGAAGGCAAGCAGACAGGTCAGCTGGAGCTAAAACAAAATTATCTTTGATCATTAAATGGATACTTACGTAGATAGGAAACCAGATGCATTTGACAGTGGATGTGAAAAGCATGGGGAGGTTCCTCAGGATTAGAGCAGAAAGTAACACAAGCTTTCTTCTACGAAACAATTAGTGAAATCGCTTGCTGGACATGAAGACCCCTGCATGTGCAACATTATATATTGGGCCCGCACAACCAATTTGGGTCAGTATGATGTTTAAACTCTTAAGTGGTACCACTAATCTCCATTAATCTCACTTCAAAGATGAGACATAATGCTCAGTACAAGAGACTAAGAGTTTTTAATGCATGTTCCTGAGCTGGAGCACTAATACATGACTCCTGCAGAAAGGATGGGATCTTCCGGGCTTAGGTGTGAGGGTTAAAAAAACCCCACTTATTTAGGGATCCCTCCAGAACTGCTCTATCCTTCGAGTTCTTTCCATCTGGTTGTGTGCCCTTTGCCACTGTGAGTACAAGGATGGCTAACTACTGTGCTCTCATTTGGATGCTTTTGTTCCACCCTCAAAAATTACCTCGGATCATTGCTTCCTTGTGCAGCCTACACGATGAACTGCTGACCTTACTTAATGAGAAACGGTTTAGGTGGCAAGCCATGGATTTACCCCTAAACCCATGGGATGGGGAAAACAAGGTTGATCAACCAAGTTCTAATCTCAACCCCTATGATTATCAGTCAGGAATGACCACAGAAGCCAAAGAAATAATGCTGTTCTAAAGCACCTAACTGAGAAGAAAATCCCTTTGGAGTGAGATCTTGCTAGAAAAACAACTGTTAACCTTTTCCTGGCTTTGTTCGTCCAATGAAATGTGCAGTTTCATGATCAATCTCAGAAGTGAGTGTAAGGGCATCACCACTCTGTCTGAGCAGCATTACTTCATGTATTCCTGATGTACACAAGGAAATATTTTTCTTTACGTTCCTGGGAGAAAAGTAAAATTTTTATTAAAAATAACAAAATTCCACCATTGTTTAATTCCATAAGTTTTATAAATATATTGAGTTCTCCTTGCATTTTTTTTTTCCAATATTTGTGACTGAAATGTTTCCCAGAGCAATTAATTGAAATATATCAAAATCAGGGAGTCACAGGTGTTGTAAGAAAGATTATAATACCTTTTTTCAATTAATGTTGACTGAACAATAACAGTTACATATGGTTTACAAAAGAGAAGTAACAGCTATGTTTTCAACCTCAGACTTTCTGTCTGAATAATTGTGAGCAGCTTTGCTTGAAGATATGCCTGGGAGACAAGTTCAATTCTAATTGTGTTGCCAAACCAACACCCTTATTCTGTAAATGATATGAGATCTTTATAAGAAAGGTATAGTCACTTACATGCCAAGCTGCAAAACTCAAGGGAAAGCTAGATGGTACTAAATCTGTGCCTTGCTCAGGCGGAGTTGTCCAGGAATCAAGAATAATTTTGAAAACAATCTGACCTAGGTTCTGATGTAAAAAATCTTCTGATTTCAGCAGAGAAAGACAGAAGAAAACTTAAACTGGAGTAGTCCCCCCCAGATTGTATGCCAGGTATATAACCACAACTCGCACAAGCTCCCAGTCTGAGTATCACCACAACTTTCTTCATATCAGTGACAACTTCGCCTTTGTCTTTCATATGGATGGTGTCTCCTGTCTATTGTGTTCCTCACCTGAGCATCGGCAGACTGCTAAGTAAGATGTCATAAAACTGCTAAAATTCTCACTTTTCTTCAAGGACTCCACCACAGGAGACACTCAAAGTGCAAAGGTTCCATGAATAAGCAAACTTGTTATTCCCTATCTCTTCAGTTTCCATCAGCACTGCTAGGAGCTGGGACCCCAGTGCACATGCAGATGCTTATGTGTATCCAGCCCCATAAGCAAGACACTTCCCTGTCTATGCGCATCATCATCTAAACACTGTGTATAACCACTGAAGACACAAGGACAACAAAGCTGGTAAAGGATGTAGAGCACAAGTCTCATGAGGAGTGGTTGAGGGACCTGGGGTTGATGAGCCTGGAGGAAAGGAGGCTCAGGGGAGACTTGCTGGCTCTCACCAGTTCCCTGAGAGGAGGTTGGAAACAGGTGAGGTCAGGCTCTTTGCCCAAGCAACAACTGACAGGACAAGAGAAAACAGCCTTTAGTTGCACCAGGGTAGATTTAGGTCAGACATGAGGAGAAATATCTTCCTGGAAAGGGTTGTGAAGGGCTGTCCCAGGCTGCCCAGGGCAGTGGTGGAGTCCCCGTGATCCCTGGAGGGGTTTCAAAGCCATGGAGCTGTGGTGCTGAGGGGCAAGGTTTAGTGGTGACCTGACAGTGCTGGGTTGACAGTTGGACTTGATGATCTTAAAGGTCTTTTCCAACCCAAACAATTCTATCCTTCTATGTCACTCAACCACATGGTTCACAATATCTGCCTTGGATACATCATTCCAAAAAAGTTCCTAAACACACATATAGGCCAGACTCCTTGGGCTTAGCTCATCTGTCTAAAAGGCACATGTGGTGCTAGATATACACCCCAGGATGGGAGACAATCTGGGGTGGGGAAATGCATGAAAAATACATGAGAGGTTTGTGTAAGAAATGCAGTTCACTGGTGATTCATATTCTTTTTCTTTTCTTTTCTTTTCTTTTCTTTTCTTTTCTTTTCTTTTCTTTTCCTTTTCTTTTCTTTTTTTTTTTTTTTTTTTTTTTTTTTTTTT
>JAAGNO010026686.1:37411-55323 GCA_033439905.1 Ceryle rudis | reverse complement strand
TCTTTAAACTGACTCTCAGAAGGAAATTTTTCAGTAGTTGTTTTTTTGTTTTGTTTTGTTTTTTTTTTTTTTTCTTTTTTAAAATAGTTTTTTTCCAGCACAAGAATATATCAGTTACTTACAGGTACAACATTCAATGTTTTACTGTGCTATATCCTCTAATGAGCAATGAAATAAAAAGCATTCTGTTTACATACACTTACTGAAATAAAGTTGAAAAATATCTTATTTTGATTCTGTAAAATTAACAAGAAGTGCCAAGTAGAAGGGGGCAGTCTCTTTTGAGTTGTGCTCTGTGATGAGATGAGAGATAATGGTAGCATACTGAAACACAGGAAGTTCCACCTCAATATGAAAAAAAACCTTCTTCACTGTGAGGGTCACAGAGCACTGGAACAGGCTACCCAGAGGGGTTGTAGAGTCTCCTTCTCTAGAGACTTTCAAGACCCGCCTGGATGTGTTTCTGTGTGTCATGCCCTAGGTGTTCCTGTGCTGGCAGGGGAGTTGGACTCGATGATCTTTGGAGGTCCCTTCCAACACCCAGGATTCTATGATATTAGATAATAATTTTATGCTTGTCTTTAAGTATACGGTTGTATTTTGTTTATAAAACAGACAAGATGGGTATACTGATCACAAATAAAGGCATGTCATTCACAGATGAGTGAAACAGATCTCTCTTTTGCACAGCATTAGTAAACTGTTAGTTTTAAAGAGCTAATTAAACATTTCCTCCTTGCACTGGTTCTTACAAGATTCTCTAGCACTAGCTGGCTGCAACTGGAAGAGTAGTCAAAAACACATCCTTGTGCAAGAAGCAGTTCTTCTGTTACTGACATGAATTCCATCCTAACCCTTTTCTGCATTAACTGACTAGCATATAAAACCAGAATATTGCTCAGAGAAAAGGAGTGTCCATGAAATCTGATGTTCAAATCAATTCTTGTTGCACCCAATGTGGTCAATGGGTATAGCAGAAATGTATTCAAGGAAGGATAAGGCAACCAAAAAGAATGAAAACTTAGCTAACACCAATTTGGATTTATAAGTAGCAGTTTGAGAAGGAGATTGTATCGCAGACCCTCCAACTTTAAGTTCACATGAAGCAACTGCAATTAGCAAACAGCAATAGCATCAGATTGCAGCTTAAATTTGTGCAATAATGCACAACCTCAGTCAGCAAAAAGGGAAAATATCTACATTCTAGGTAAAAAGAAAGTCCAGGCCTTGTAACTCATTTAAGAGAGATATTAGCAGGAAGTGAAGGCTGGAGAGTAAATGCACTTTGAGCTCTAGGGATGCTCTCTAAAGACAAGATTGAAGTGCACCAATACTGCACTACAGGAGGCACGTGTTACCATTACCAGTGTTAAATGCCTTCAACCAACAGAACACGATCATTTCTGGTTAGCATTTCTAAATACACATTATAACTGGAACTACCAGCTCGTTGTGCTTCAGCAAATTTTGGGTTCTCATTGGTAAGTGGTAAAAACTATTACAGTATCAGATAAATTGATTTAAAAGGCACAACTCTCAAGTCCAACATATGAAGCATAGACTTAATTGATTAATTGGATCAGAACCAGACAGCTCAGCAGCTTGTGCAATCAAGCCTAGAATAACGTCAGAAGGCTATAGAAGTATCACAATTTTTATTTCTTTCCTTTTATGCATGAGTTTTTTTAGAATGATCTGTGCACTTGATGTAAGTCAGAATTTTGACTAAACAATACTTCACATCTTTGAATCATAAAAACAATCCTGATGAGAGCCAGAGCCTTGAAATAGCTTAAGTAAATGTATTTACATCTTCGGAAGTATAGACTTCGTGGCACTCTATCCCAAGAGTAGGCAAAGACACTAACATTAAAAAAAACCATTAAGTATTTTAGTAACTACGATGAATTAGAATCTTACCGAATGCAGCACACTTTTTAGCCATTTCAGGTTTAGTCTTAAACACGCTTAGTCTCATTTTATTCGGCATACGCCGCATTTCAGCGGCAAAAATGACACAGCATTACAGGATAGGCATTCTGTAACAAACTGCACTACACTCTAATTTTAATAAAAATAGTTTAGGAGTTTCCATTCATAATACTGGGAGATTTTGCTAGTGGCTGAATGAAAGAATTGATAAACTTCTCCTCTTCATGGCCACACTGATTAGTGAATAGAGACATGATGCCTAGTATTAGCAGGCACGACAGTAGCAAAGGCAAGCTTTTGACAGTCCAGGGCACTGAGGTAAGTCTATGCAGTTGTCAATTGGGCTGCATCATTCCTTTGGTTCAGCTAGATTCAGAGTTCCCAAGTAACATTTCTGCAAATACTAGTCTATCTCTCTATAAATCTCACTAAAAGCCCTTACTAGTCAGTCAAACTGCAGAAACCCATCTTTATTCCACTCCCTTTTAAGACAGCATACAGAGAATGCCAAACAAACATTCCAAAATGGTCCCTGCCTCAATGCAAACATAAAAAGAAGATAGACAGAGCAGCATAAGCAGCCAGGAACACTATGATTACAGCAGATTTTGCCCTTGGCAGTTAAAGGGCATAGAAATTCAAGTGAGGATCTAATCAGAGATAACACAAATGTGTTTTCTCTCTACTTCTCAACTTTGCAATTTCATCAATCCCTTGTTACTCAAAGCCAAGCACAAAGAGGGTACAACCTCAGAAATAATCATCACCTTTCCAATTCCCTTCTTTCTTTCTTTACCTCCACTTTCCATCCAATATATAGAGTTAGGACTCCTTAACAAAAATCAGTGCGTGACTGCAGACTGCAGAGCAAACTGAGCCACTGACTTTATCACTTGTTTACAGGTTAATACGCACAAAGCTCCATAGAAATTTTGTCTGGTTACACCCAGGCCACTGTATGTTGCTCTGCATCTCCGATGAGGATTTCGGCCATGACAAGGAGTGTCAGCACCACCTTGTGGCTTTCACTTTCGTACGCAGCCCCTAAGAGGCAGTTTATGAGCCCTTCAAATTCAGCTCTGCTTCTGCAACCCATTAACTCTAAATGCACTTGCAGCCCCAAGGTCACTTAGCAGTTTCTTCAGACTCTTGAAGGCTGCTGGACAGGACAAAGGAACAGGTCAGATGCCTGTTCATCAGAACTGGCTATTTCCCAACCCTTATAAACATTAAATAAACACAAACTGAAACCTACTGTCTTGATCGGCTAGTCTAAATACAGCAAACCTTTTTACTCTCCTCTTATAAGATGAAGAGCTATCCCATAGCTCTTCTCTGTTTAAGCTCCAGTACATCTCTATTCTTTTTGAAGATAGGCAGTCAATTTGGGTAAACAACTTTAGTCTCTCCCCATGTGGCAAATATTTTACCTGGGACATCCCAGGCTTCCAATTGCTTTTTCACAGCTGCAGCACACAAGAGCTGGATTTATCTTCCTCTAGCATTTCCAGCTGAGGACTTCCAGCACACAGGAGAAAAGAAAATTAAAAATTCCTGTTATGCACAGTCCTGAAACCTGCACTACTTCATTTCAGCAACTCTCCCTTATTCTGTTCCCCAAAGCCATCCATTTCTTCCTACCTGACATTCAGATTCTCTTCTGTAGTGATAATGTCTTCCAGTTCAAACTCATGAACAACATCTCATCAATGCACTCCTCCTTTCCAGGCATAAGTCATCCATAAAAATATTAACTTTGTTTCCAAACCAATACTGGGAAAACGCCACTATTAATCTTCTTTCCATTTAGTACTTCCCATCTCAAGACTGCTGTCATGTCCCCTTCAATCATCTCCTTATTCACACTGTAATCCTTCTAAGTCTCATTTTTCTCCAGGTGAACAAATCACTTCCTAGACAGGCCAATACTATTTCTTTTACAAAATGCAGCTAACGTTGGATCTATTGCACACTTCCTTTGCATCTAGATTATCAAATAAATTTAACCGGAGTCTTAGACCATACTAAAAAGAAGTCAGTGACACAGTTTATTTCTTCATATAGCTTTTTACTGTTATTGTGTAATTTAAAGCATGAGACAAGAAAACTCTGGGAAAAAAATACGTAGAAGCTGGAGAATCAAGGAATCCATTTAAGTATGCATTTCAGTATGTACTTACATACAAATCAAGAAATACGTAAATTAATTTGATTTTTTTTTCATGTCAAAAATTGCATTCACAGCAGGTGGCAATATTGTGCCGTGTAGTTAAAAAAAAAAAAAGGAAGAGTTTAGATGCTATGATTGCATCAGCAAAATAAAATTGAGAGGTCACAGGAATTTACATAAACAAAACAGGGGACTTGAGCTGCAGCCAGGCTTCCAACAGATTTGAGCAAGGAAACTGTAACAATGTTCTTTTTCAGATGTCATTACATTTGCAAAAAGTTGTGTAACAAAACTGTAAGAATACTATTTTTTCCAGAATTGCATGTTTCTAGCCAACTACAAGGCAGACCCAGGTGCATCCCTAAAGAGGGTCCAGCTGACTCAAGTCCTCTGCATTTTCCCTGTCACTGCTGTGAGTACAAGTTCTCCTGAAATAGCTCTATTCCATACATTCACACACCAGGGATCAGGCACAGACCCAGAAAAGACATGTAGGTGCCTACTGCACATTTCAGTTGCCTTGCTGGGATTTAGGACCCTAAATACATTTTATGGAAGTAAGGATGGAGTAAGGTCCCATAGCAGTGAAGAAGGGCAAATAAAGTACTTTAGGTAGTTACATCCCAGTCAGCCTAACATCAACATTTGAAAAGAGTTGGTGACAAATTAGTAAGCAAGCAATAAATCAAGCAGTCTGTTAGCACCTTGAAGAAAACAAGGTGATAACAGAGTCAACAGATTTATCACAAACAATTCATGGCAAATCAATGTAATTGATTTCAATACAGCTGATCTAGCATACAAGAAGACAGGTCCCTGTCATGAACAAACAACAGAACTACAATCTAGATAAAGGTACACTAATTTCACATCAGAAGCAGGTGGCAGAAAAGCTTCAGATTATTACTGTTAAAAATGGGAGTTAATTTCAAAAGGTCATAGTGGTCTTGTTATATTCAATATTTTCATTAATTATATTTTGTGTTTCTTCAAAATTTGCAGACAACACAAACTTCACAGATGCTGTTCAGCTCCTGACTAAAGCTAATTAACAAGATCTCTACTTAACAAGAACTCTTCAGGACTCAGTTCAAAAACTAATATGCAGTTATGAAATAGTTACCCAAACTATGTTGCTTTCTGGTACTCCCTCACAAGATTTCCAGGTTAAGAAATCAGTACAGAGTAATTCCTCATGTTTTGTCCCATTCTCAACAGAAACACAGGTTTTAATTATTTCAAATCACAAGTAATATTAAAAGTTCAAGAATTCCCTTCCAGAGTACATCAAATTGATTGATTCTTATGTCAGTTATGCTCCTACATCCAAGGACAGAATTTGACACTACTCTGTAAGTTATCTAGCATTACAGAATGCGCTATGCAGCAAAAGCACTAACCTGAGACTAATGTTTCAAGAAGGATGTAAAGTACCCAGTAAGAACTGCTCCCCAAATACTGTTAGCTGCAGTTCTTTCTTTAATACTGTGTATCCTAATACATAGAGTTTTACTGTGTTGCATTTTCCACGTCACTAACTTACTGCTCTGAACACTGAAATTCATCTGAGACATTCCCAAGCACAGTTTATTACAGAGCCCTGAACACAACCTGCTCGAGAGGAAGCAGCCAGAATTCTCTCCCACCATCAGTTATTAAAAAGAGAATTCTTTTGAAACTACAATGTATGTATTGTATGCATTATATATTGGTGGTTTAGCATAGTTTGTTTCTTAAGAATTTTTCATTGAAATGCTGTAATTTGATGTAAATTCACAAGGGAAAAGCTGCACAGCAAGCCTGTGGCATGGTGTTCTTTTGCATAGCAAGTTCTTGTAAATGAGCTGATCAAGTAGTCTTGGACATAAATGAGCCTGAATACAACTTTAAGGTATACCCTACCTCATTAATCAATCTCTAAGTCTTTTCAAAAATTCCCCCATTTCAGCTGATGCAGTGCTCTTGCCTGAGCTTCCTCAGACATGCTGTATGCTGCTGAACAGCTGCTCTCTTTGCTGCAAACAAGCTTTTCAATCATGGCAAGACAGTCCCTGAAAACTGATCAAGTTTAAAAAACTTGAGCAATCTTAACATTAGAAGCACTATAATAAGGCCCAGTGATGTTGATTATCATTGGTGTTGCAGACAGGACATCCAGTCGTACGAAGAAGCTGCTGACACAATACCCTTCTACCCCTGTGCAATAGGGTAAAGCACTTCTGTTCAGTATATATACGAAACAATTCACCCAGTTTACATGCAGTGTCTTCTCCTCTGCTGCAGAAGACATTTAGGTTTAAAATAGCCCTGTTGATTATCAACTTTTTCATTGGATATAGAAATAAGGACATTAACTCCTCAGGATGAAGGCTGTATCTCCTTGTGTCCTAAGTCATGCTTTGCACCAGGGACTCCCAGCCCTGTTCGAAATGGATGTTAACTTCTCTGCTGACCTGTCACCATGCTGCTATGCTGCTCTTCAGTGCAATACTTTCATAAACATCTCACTGTGAACTCTTCAAATACCCTATAGCTTCTTTCAATATTAGGGCATTTGTATTTGACTTGCTAATATAATATCACACCAGTACCTTTAGCTGCATGCATCCATACCTTAGAACTGGGAAATTGTTCTGCAGTGCTATCAGCTCCTTATGAAGCTTCATTACAGTTTGGTTTTGTTGGGTTTTTTTTATACTACTATTATTTTATTTTAACACTTCTCCTCTTGTTCACATCACCTCTAGGTGGCAGGTTCCTGTGAACCTTACAGTAAGACTGGCTTGCCACTTCACTGTCCCAAATCAACAACTTCACAATTAAAACCAGAGTTGTCACTCCTCATATGGGGACAGTATTAAGTATCTCACAGCATATACAGTATTTCTATCATTAAAATAGGTGGTCAAATAAACTAGGATATAAATTAAGCTTCTAGAATCTAGTCACAGCATTCATACAAAGAGCACTGGATTGTGAGCAAGAGGTGCAGATTTATGCTGCTCCTAGTTGGAAACAAACAAAAAGATAAATGAAAGTCATAACATTAACCTTGCATGAATTGTCTAACATTTGCCCTAACACTCCTGCTTTGCAGGTGTCACCATCAGAACAGTCATTAGGAATTGTGCTTCAAGTGCTGGTGCCTGGGATTTTCAGCTGCCATGAGCATCCGGCCAGCTCCAGAGGATAAGCCATGAGATCAGAAGGCTCTGGGAAGGAGGAAATCAGTTTTGTTTGGTTTTCAGAGTTTCAGATCCAATTTTTTTTGGTGGCACACAGTAATGACTACATCAGTTACACTAAGTAACATTAATGTACTACAAACCTTACAATGACAAAAGCTGTAATACAAAACAACAGTACTGTTTGTTATTTAGTTAGCACTATTAATACTCTATTAAGAAATAATTTTATTATTTTTACTGAAAATTACATTCAGCCACTGTTGTTAACAATTATTACAGACATTTTAAGAACTAGGTCAGCACTAGGTATTTAGACCAGCATTATCCCTTTCAGTATTGAATCCACTAAGACCCTACTCTTAGTGGAATGTAAATGCTGTGGATGTAATCGGGTGCTCCTTGTACATCCTGTTTTGTGATTAGCCAGGTGCTCATCACATTTTGGGTAAATGGATGCATCAGGATACTGTCCTCAAATGCCTCCATATGCTACCACAGATCTACTCTCATCAAACAGTTGGTCTAGTAGCTTTAAAGCAAACATACACTAATTATATTACTGTGGCTGAAAATATGATGCTCTTTGTTTCAAATACTTTTTAAACTATAAGGCAAATTGTTTGAATAAGGATTACTTGACATATGCATAAATTCTTTCATGAAGTTTCTGTAATCTAATCCTTCCTTAGGAGCAGTCAGAGCAGTCTGAGAGTACAAAGAGCTATTTAACCTGAGCGCTGATTAAACTAACCTCTGACACATTAAAAAAAAGGAGCACTTACCTGTAGAGTCTTGACTCAAAGTTTCTTGACTACTACTGCTGTAAGAAGGCACTGGAGTGATAGAAAGTGAAGCTGGGCAGGATAATGGATATGAGAAGTCATTTTGTGTAGAAAAATACTGAAATACAGGAACACAGGCATCTTCAGAGAAGGTGAGAGGGAGTTGAGGATTTCCATACATGTATGGATTTTTCCAACAATGCAGTCCTATTGGAAGAGGGACAACAGCATCAAAACCTGACAACAAATATTAAGAGTTAGAAACTGTGCCCCTGTATTGTAGCAGCTTATAATTTTGGTGGAGGAAGCTGTAATAAGATAGTATCAATACCTGCTTGGATCAATAAGTTAGCCTGCCCCTTCAAAAGGAAGGCCACATTTTATTCTAGTCCACTATTAGTAATGCTGTTAAACGCTTGTGTAACACTGAAAGTGTACTTTCTGTATGTGTTCTCCTTGTACTGAGCAAGATAGCATTTAACATGAAGTCATCATATTTCCAATGTAAACCTACAATTCATTGTGGTCTTGCTTATACCCAGACTTCTGCAGGGCCTCGCTCACACACACTGCAACCGGAATGATTCTCAGCAAGACCGGAAAGCCAGAGTTGATGATTTTTGTTTGTTTGTTTGTTTTGTTTTACAAAACCACAACATCTTGCTGCCATTGTTCTGACCTCTGCAAGGTTCAGAGCTCAGTAAAAATTAAGAAGTGTGAGGCTCTGCTGCTTCAGATCCTGCTCTACTGTTAGATGCACAGCCTCTGCCCTGATGCAACTCTGTTGTTCTGCTGTAGTCCTCAACAATTCTCTTATCCATCAATCAATGTCTTGGATTTTTTTCAATCTATTTCATATTTTCTTTAAATTACTCTATTTCTTATTATTTAAATATTTCTGCACTTTCTGAAGACTTATGTTCCATCTTAGTAATATCTCACCTGTATATGACATTGTGACACAAAACAATAGCGTATAATATAAGAGTATGCCACAAGACTCTGAAGGAGAGCTGCCCTGTTGAGTTCATTCTGCTGCAAGTGGTATTGCCTCCACTGACTACTCTCCCCACCCAAAAAACACAGGAGAAAAAGACAACACCACCTTTGGAGTGCTGATTAACTAAACAAAGGGACTTCTGTGTGTCTCTCCTACAAGTATTATCTTCCTTTTTAATTCTCAGGTTTGTGATATTTTCAAAACTGGCAGCATCTGAACACAAAACGTTGTCCCGTCCACAAAACTGGACTCTCAAATGCAGACAGAATCATAGAATGTTAGGGGTTGGAAGGGACCTCCAAAGTTCATTGAGTCCAACTTCCCTGCCAGAGCAGGACAAAACTAGAGAAGAAATGCATCCAGACAGGTCTTGAAAGTCTCCAGAGAAGGAGACTCCACAACCTCTCTAGGGAGTCTATTCCAATGCTCTACAACTCTTACAGTAAAGAAGCTCTTCATGCTGAGGTGGAACTTCCTGTATTCTAGCTTGAATCCATTGCCTTTAGTCCTATCAAAATGCACAAGTGAAAAGAGGTTGTCCCTGCCTTCTTGATGCCCGGCCCTTATGTATTTAATTACATAATTACATTATGTAATTAACATTAATTACATCCCCTCTCAGTCTTCTCCTCTCCAGACTAAAAAGCCCCAGGTCTCTCAGCCCTTCTTTGTAAGGCAGGTGTTCTAGCCCCTTCCTTGTAGCCCTCCCGTTGTTTGTTTGGGTTGTTTGTTTTGGTGGGGTCCTTTTGAGGAAAATAAATAGATAAGTGCTTGAGTGCACAAAACACACACAGGCTTTTTCTAGCTGCTTGGTTTGATGCCAGGTGGTAAAGCAAGGACCTGAAACAGAAGAAAGTATCCAGAAAACAAACTTAAGCGGCACTACATATTTTCAAAGTTGCACCAAGAATGTCAAAATTGTAACAGCAAAGGAAAGCAGTATCTAGCTCTCAACGTAGCTTCTCGCCATGAAGGCACAGAAAGGGTTGCTAAGACTTGCTGAAAGAGGCTGCTTAGCAGCCTAGTACAATTTGGAACTGTCTCCCGGTGAAGAGGACTAAAAGAGGCTTGATAGTCCTCAGAGTTTTGCAGGTGCAACACCCTGAGGAGTAAATCTTAATGGATACAAACCTGGCTACTCCAGTCCCTCGGGTTTTCCTACCAGGCAACCACTTTTCATGCACTCCCTTGACTGTTAACAGACATTTCTCTCTGCAGTTTTCTGTGAAGTGGTTGATTTGCTTCTCTGAGTTTTCTCTCCGCTGTACCTGGATTGCCCTCAGGCTTGTTCTCTTACAGATGCCACCCCTCCCAAAAATTCTCCCTGAAAACCTAAACTGCTTCTTCCTGAAGCGCTAATCCCTAAAAACAATACCCTTAATATTCCTCCTCCCCCATAAATGCAGTAATACCATTCAGCAACTAGATAACTCAGTAAACTCCTGCTCCATAACGTCATGAGCCAAAACTAAAAGAGGTGAAAAAAAATAGTGTGTACCCTGCACGGTCTGTGCGTTCACCCTACCTGGGCTCCAGGCTGAGTTTGCTGCAGGGCTACAGCCCACCGACCGTCGTGCCCTGTGCACCTGCAGACCCCTCCTGTTTGCTGGTGTCCGGGAATCGCCCATCCTGCAGCGTCTCTGCTCTCCGCTGCTGCCCAGACAGAGCCTCTCCCGTGTGCTCCCGCTGCCTTCTGAATCCTGTATGGCACATGCTGCCTACATGCTATAAGTTCAGTCTTGCCATTTAAAGCCCTTTTTTTTTATTATTATTTTCTCCCTCCTCTCCTCTCCCTTCTCCAACTAGTCCTGAGCCGAGCAGTCACGCTCGCCTTTCCTCTCCTGCAGCCGAGGCGGAGCATGAGCTATTCTCTTTTCACGTAGCTGCTGCTCCAGCCCGGCTGCTCTGTAGGGAACCGGGCTCCCTCAGCGAGGGGGCACAGAAAAAGGCACGTGGGACGATTTGCAAGGACAGGTGTGTTTAACACCTTCTAACTGCAGAACCCTCCCTAAGCCGTGGTGGTAAAGAACATCCAGACACAGCTGCCTTGACTCCTTCTGTAATAAACGGAGAGAGCAAGGATGAAGAGTAATTTGTAGTATGATCGTAACTGTAGTCTGTGAATCATTCTTGCTAAGAGCTTTTCTCTGTCACTGTTAAGTATGGATACAGCACAAAGGAACTAGCTACCTAATTTAGCTGGCTTAATTAGTTTTCTGAAGATAGCAAGTACAAACAATGAGCCCAAGCATCTATTTTGTTATTCAATCACCTTCCAATTTTTGTGGGATTTAATAAGCACTGAAGAGCTTATTGTGGAGAGGTTATTCCAGTAGTGCATTTTCCAGTTCTATGGGAAAGAGCAGCACCAGCATTGACCATTGCAGCTTGTTCTCTTCTGCACAGGGGTGCACCAAGATCAGGACAGAGTGCAAATCATAAACAGATGATGGACATCACTCTGGCTGTCTATATCTATCAGGGTAAATTATGATATCAAGGACAAGGTGTTGCTTCCACAAGTCCCACTACTGAGCAATGGGCAGAACACCTGGCAGAGCTGGAACAGCCAGAGGGTTCAAACACTGCAAAAAAAATTCTTACCTAAGGATTTTGAGACTGCTTTCTGTGGAAGGAAAGAGGGCAAACAGCAGCTTTAGAAATATCTTTAAAAAAAACCCCAAACTTTGTTGACACAGACAATGATCTGTCAGTAACAAAAACCTTGCTCTTCACATGATCAGCTGATACTATTAATCCCTCAGACGACTTCAACATGATTGAGAGCTCTTGATGAGTCCTTTCATGTTAGTGCAATAAAGTAAATAGACTGCTATGGATGTCCACTATATCAGTCGTGGTGTTGACAGGTGACAGGATAGGGTTTTTTTTTTTTAATAGTCTGTTTAGCTACAGAAGATGAGGCAGGAGCACTGCAAATTCCTACTATAGACATAACATAGTAGAGTGACTGGAGAGAGTTTGAGCATAGTGCATGGAAAGAAGATTTCATTTACAATAATAATTTCAACCTACATTAGGGATTGCAACTTCATAACAAATTCCCACTGCAGAAAAAGCCCAGGAGAACAATCATTACAAACATCTTTCCTGAAAATGCCTAATGCACAGCCTAATGGAGTTCTTACTCATGTCCTTTGTATCGCACCGAAATAGCAAAACCACATTTACCCCTCTCCTTGCTGGAGCTAAAATCCACTTAAGTCTCCATCACTGCAAGCACTATGAAATATTCTCTGACTCCGGCTTCCTCCCAAGTACTTTTCCCCTTGTTGGCTTGTAGTCTCAAGTACAAACCCAGGCATTTTTCTAGAGCCCAGACAGGAACAGAGCTCTTTAATTCTTTGTCTTATCACTCCACCTGTTTTCAATGGCTTTTTCAAGCATTTAACAGGGAAAAAAAGCATTCTGCTAATTTTCTTGTAATTATCTCTTGTTCATGTTCTTACATGTGGCATATATTTGCTAGGTGCATTCAAGTAAGGCCAAGGCACTGCAGGACAGGCTCAAGCAGGAAGCATTCAGAGCGTCTGACACCTAGATGACTCAAGATGAGGAGTTATTAGTTGTCTTCTTTCCCAGTAGCAGGTTATAAAGATTTAAGTAATTTGTATTAATTTTTTAAAAATATATATTTTGCTATATGTATTAGCATTTTAATAAAAAGATAAGTGGTTCAAGAAGAGACTGGCTTGCTGCATTCCATAGCCTACATAGGAAAAAACCTTCCAATGCTTTGACATTTAACAGTATGAAAACATCCACGCTTAACAGCTTTTCTTCCCATCAGTAACTGATATTCTAGGTGAATAAAAGCTTTACTTCTTTCTATGGAAGTGCAGAATAAAAGATTAGACTTCACAGCAGAGTGAAATTCACCCAGGGCTCTCTATTTAACCAAGTTCTTTTTCTAAATATGAAAACTTTGTTCAGAAAACAGCCTTGCTGCAAGTGCTGACAAATGGATAATACTGGGTCAGGGCTCTCTATTTAACCAAGTTCTCTTTTTTTCTAAATATGAAAACTTTGTTCAGAAAACAGCCTTGTTGCAGGTGCTGACAAGCGGATAATACTGGGTTTGCTGTAGACCTTGACAAAAAGTAAATGAGAACATCAATCATAATCTATCTGGGAAATCTCACTGTTTATTAGATGCAAGTTATGAGTGCACAGCCCTAATTCAAGCATTCAACAGGAATGAAGAGTTGGATACTGAATTCCAGCTGCGTGAAATATAAAACCTAACAACATTACAGATTATTTAAAAGTCAGTTTAAAGTTAACTTTTTACTTAAAGAGAAGGAAAAAAAACTTCTACCTTGGCATAGATTCTTCTGTACTTTGAGCAATTATCTTCATCTTTTTCCCCTCTGGCCCCCCTTCATTGAGATCTGCTCTCCCTTCATAATTTTTGCACAGTTCTGATAAACCTGATTGTTTAAAAATAATAAATAAAGAGTAAAAGCTTATAAAGTAATCAGACCTGTTTGATCATCTTAAAATTGAGGGGAGAAAGTGTGTTGGGAGACTTTTCTTTTTTTAAACTAGCATTCATATTTTCATACCTTTAAGAGAAGGTTAAAGGTACAATATCAATACTAGATCCATATGTTAAATTTGTCTGACTATACAAATGGGTGAGTCTCCTCACCTACTGCTTGAAAGGGGATGCTCCTCTTCCTTCCTCAGCTCCTGAAATACAGGAGCATCAACCTGTTCCCTCCCTTGTTTCACTTCCTCCACACTTCAGACTCTTACATATCCCTTATGGGGTGTCTCAGAGTCATTTTCCCAATGCATTCCTGTCCCAAGATCCTTGGCAACATAGATCTTACCTTTGCCTGAAAGTGAGTACACCCAGAAACACAAAGAGGCTTTGAATTACACAGCTACAAAATACTGAAGTACGAGACAAGCCTTTAAAGAGAGACTAAATAAAGCCTTCCCATTGCCCTGTGAAGAACCAGTCCACCCCTCAGCTCAGCAACTTTTACTAATTTCCTGGCTTGCAACAGACTCCACACAGGACAAGCTTGTGAGTCTTTTGCCTCCAGAGGCTCAGGTATATCTGCTCCACACTGCAGACCCTGTTGTTTGAATGCAGGGCAATCTTTCTTGCTCCTCTGCAAGAAGAGCATCAATCGAATGTGGCAGGCTCCATAAGGTACTACCCAGGTTTGTCAAGCTAAAATGAATAATTTGATAGGTAGCAAATGGAGCGGCTTGATTTACTTTGTCATTGGGTAACGTAGCCTTAATGGAAATTCCATCCAAATTTGAATTATTATTCTGCTTTTCTGCAGCCTCTGACCTCAGTGCACACACACACACACAACTCAAGTTCTTACTTCTATTCCAAAGCACATATTTCTGAGTTATTTCCATCTTTTAGACCCAAATTACTGTCTTATGTAGTTTTTATTGTAAAAAAAAAAAAAAAAAAGAAAAAAAGAAAAAAAAAGATTGTTTTCTAGCATTATGAGCAAAAGAACAGGTATATACAATAGCTGGTTTCAGTTTAACAGACTCTTATTTGGTACTACTGACTTACACCTGTTAAATTTAATGGCAAACCAAAATTTTCACTAGACATTATTGCACAGGCATCACTCCTAGGAAAAAGATGAAAGAAGGTGCTGACTCACTTGGCAGATTGATCATTAAGGTACATTTTTTGCAACCTGTTGAGCATGAGCTTAGCTTTATCCATGAAAAGAACCCATTGGCCTGAGCACAGCTGAAGAATTCCTGCTGTACAGGAACAAAGTCCACAAAGAGACTGAATTTTGTTTCCAAAGAGCCTATCAAACCACCACTACATATCCAGCTCCAGGTAAGACACGGTGTTAACCTTGCATCAAGAAACATCATTACATCTCATGTTTCTCTTGTATTTTATGAATTGTGGAAATCTGTGAAAATTCAGGAAGCATAACAGCACATGCCCTTGAATTTTTATTAGTCTGTCAGTGCAGAAGCAGACTTTACAGAGGGTGGTACTTGTTCAGCTAAAACCAAACACTTCACTGTCACAATACTGCTTTGTTTGTTTTTACAGACACTGCAATATTTTCCAGACCCCGATTTCTACTTTGTTTTTAAAAATTCCTTTTAGAAAGGCAAGCTAAGCCAAATGCTACCTTAATTCATTACCTACTAGAACATTTGGTGATGGGAATTTACCAAAGAACCTTTGTAGAGAATATAAAAGCTGAGTTAAGAACAGGAATGAGCTCATCTGCAAACAGTGCACCTTTGCTTTACGGAAATCTTGCTCTGTTATCCAGTACCACAAAGGCAACATCCCTCTATTTCAACCCCTTGGCAGTCACCTAGTCACCAGGTTGTTCTTGGTCAAACTTTCTTAGTTTATTTTTTTGGAGTTTTGAGCACTGCTGTAGTGATACAACTTTTTAACCTTCCAAATGTGACAATGCTTCCTGTCCCAGGGAAAAAGAGCATAGGACATGGTGGAGGTGGTTGTAAATTGTGACTTTTATTCTAGAGGTGAAGAAGGTCTGAACAATGTCACTACACAAACTTGAACATAGCATTTTGAAACCAGAGGTATGAATTTGTGACTGATGAATGTACTTGCCTTACTGGGAAAGGAGAAGCAGTAAGACCTAAAATAAGTTAATTTTTTTTAAAAAAGCTTTATAAATCACTCTAAAACCCACTGTTTGGAAAACCAGTCATGCAATGCTTTTTTGCACAGGCACAGTAAGAGTAATATTGTCCCACTAATTACAGTTCTCCAGCTACCCATTTTCTTTACAATATTCACAAGCAGTTTGTTGACTCATCTGGTAATCACTGGCTAAGGAAGATAAATAATCCAAAAAAGCTAAATAGTAAAACATCAGCTGTATGTTGTACGCAGTTACTTTTTCTTCATTGTTTTTTTCTTTTACTGTTGGCACAGGGATTGTATTGTCTGCCTAGAGTACAAACTCATTTGAGTGACCCAAACCCTGTCTGAATCTAGCGTAATCTTTCACAAAGACAAGTAGTTACTTTTGCTTGATTTGAACAGAAACACTTGTGACAGTAACATATAGGGTAGAATAACTCAAATTGTAAACGACCTACAACAACCACCTAGTCCAACAATATTTACAGTGTGATCCAGAGCTTGTGGAACAGAAATACTTCAGGTTTCATTCTACAGAGCAACATAACACACACACACACCCCATTTAAAACTAATAACCTTGAGGAATCAAATATTATAAGCTTAGGAAACAACAAAATTAAATTGGTTAGAATTGCTTGTAGCTCCAGAGCTTGGATCTCTTACGTGCATTTAAGATGAGACAAGTTATAGCTTCCTGAAGACTAGTAATGCTTCTATGGGATTGATAAATAAACACACTTGGGTAACAATCCTCTCATCTCTTGTTCAGGCAAGTAATTTCAGCCTCCAGGAGTAAGATTTTTACATTCTTTTCTATCTT
Source organism: Ceryle rudis (assembly GCA_033439905.1). NCBI lineage: Eukaryota > Metazoa > Chordata > Aves > Coraciiformes > Cerylidae > Ceryle > Ceryle rudis. The sequence goes on along the minus strand of JAAGNO010026686.1, from coordinate 38,773 downwards.
TTGCTCCTTCCCTGAAAATTGGGGAGCTCACCCTTTCTCATCTCACCTAAGCCTAGTAGTCAAATTTGCAATCCTACTAAACACTCCCAGCTGTAAGTAAAGTCACCTGAAGTTTTTAAGTTATTTGGTCATCTCTCACACTAGCTACTTGGAATGGTGAAGTGCAAGACAGCTCAATTAACTCAGCTGAGTGGGTGCTTTAATCTCAGTGACTTTCAGCCTTGATTTTCCTTCTGTTGAAGGAGATAAGCCTGTTTGACTTTACACCTCAAGAAATATTCAGTTGCTGTCAGTGAGATCCTGGAAGGAATCGTAAGACAATGAATCACTGTATTCAGCAAGGGGCCGTGTGGTGAAGTACAGGGAGAATCCAAAATACTGAGTAATTGCTCATGCAGTCAGAGCTGTTTCTTCTACATTCTGAGTGAAACAGCATCCTGATGAAAAAGCTAGTGAAGCAGTTACACTGACTGAATTATAACATTTCCTAAACTTTCAACATTTGACTTCAGAGTCTTAACATGTGACTTTTACATTACAATGTAAATGGACTGTGATTTAAGTAATCCAAGTCTTAGAGGCAACTAGTGGGTTTTTAAGCAGAAAATCACAAAAGCTTCCCAACGTTTTTCTTTACAGTCAAAACAAGGCACAATCTAGCATAGATGTTCCTATGACCATTTTCATATACATCACTGGATACCAAAATGCTTCTTTAAGTATATATTTGTAAGTGATTTGATATAGCTGAATGTCTACTATAGCTGAGGATGTATTAAGATCCAGATCATAGAACTGTATTCACAAAAATCTCCTAAATCGAGAGCTGGACAAAGGAAAACCTAATGAAGTTCAACAAGGATAAGTGTAGAGTCCTACACCTGGGGAGGAAAACCACCATATACCAGTATAGGTTAGGGGTTGACCCACTGGAAAGTAGCCCCATGGAGAGGGACCTTGGTGTCCTGGTGGACAACAAGTTCTCCATGGAACAGCAATGTGCCCTTGTGGCCAGGAAGGCCAATGGTATCCTGGGGTACATAAAGGAGAGTGTGGCCAGGAGGTCAAGGGAGGTTCTTCTCCCCCTCTACTCTGCACTAGTGAGACCACATTTGTAGTATTTTGTTCCGTTCTGGTCTCCCCAGTTCAAGAGGGACAGGGAAATACTAGAGAGTCCAACAAAGAGCTACAAAGATGATGGACTGGAACATCTCTTTTATGAGGAAAGGCTGAGAGCCCTGGGACTGTTTAACCTGGAAAAGAGAAGATTGAGATGGGATCTTAGTAATGTTTACAAATATCTGAAGGGTGGGTGTCAAGTAGAAGGGGCCAGTCTCTTTTCAGTGGTGCCCTGTGATAGGA
>JAAGNO010026686.1:0-33858 GCA_033439905.1 Ceryle rudis | reverse complement strand
AATTAAAAACCAAACAAACACACACCAAAAAAAACCCCACCAAACCACAAACAAATGCCAATCCTATATACATACCCATAAAAAGGTGAGTGATGCCATATTTTCTATTAAGGTCTAAAGACTAGAAAGGTAACCTAGGAAGGAGAACTCACCTTATCCTCATTCAGAATAAAACATACAATTTCACCAGAATGTGTAATACCTACCAGAAATGAATGCAGTTTTGGAGTAGGAGGAAAAAACATTTTCCATATCGTCTTTTAAAGCTTTACTGGTGGAGAGTAAGTTATTTAAGATTCTCTGGGACAAGGATGCGTGACCTTGTAGCTCATGTCCTTGTAGGACGCTTAGCCAAGAGGGTCTTGGGCTGTGGGTTTTATTGGCCAGCTGTAATGCCACCAACTCTTCAAAAAAATCCATTAACATCTCTAAAGGGCTTGCTCCTGGAGAAATGAGTATGGTAGATGCCACAAGAATGCATTTACTAGTCAAAGGTGAAGTGGAAAGACAAGTATATCTACATGATTAGGCACCAGCATCAGACTGGCAAGAACTTAGGCCACTTTGGAACAGGCAGAGAACTGCAGATATTAAAACTTTTTTTTTTTTCTTTTTAATCAAATAAGGAGGAAAAGTTAATTACATTACTCCAGTGAGAAGACCCAATTCTCCTCTCAATAAAACCAACGGTGTTTCTGTTACTGATGGCAACAAATGCAGAGAGGGGTCTACAGTTTGCTGACAAGATGTAAGCATGGAAAAATACTGGTACACAGGTGCTTTATATTTCAAGTAGACAGGCAAAGAATAAGCCACTCATATATCTGAAACTACTCAGGCATGTTGCTAGGCAGGAAAAAGTAGAAAGCCCCTTATATTCAAGTAGTTATACTGAAATCATGATCAGAGAAAAGAGGACTTGAACTCCAAAGAAAGCAATGGATTAGAAGCAGGTATTTATGTCTTTATAGTATCCTGCAATGGAAGCTATGATTTATGTGGTGGCAAAGCAAAAGCATAAGCCTTCTGAAATACATTCTCTTTCCCTCCCTGCAAAAAGATGACAGTAGGAAAAAAGCAAACGTGTGCATATAAAAAGGTGCAGTATATGTTTATTTAAACTAAGTTTTCATACAGAAGGATGTTGATTACACATGGAGAATTCAGTCAGATTCTTGCTCCAAGTTATCTTTCTCTCACAAAGAATAGTACAAGCTGAAGGTTAGACTTGCTATTTGGCAATGTGAACATTGAAAAAAAAAAAAAGGGTATTTAATATTAGGAGGTACTTTGTTACATCTTACTCTTGGCTCACCTCATGTTACATGACACCCATAGTTAGAATACAACTATGAAGATGAAGACTGCAATATTCACCAAAGTAGGACCATTCTTAAATACACTACTTTTGTAATAAAACCAAACCAAGCCTACTCACATGTAACAGATGCACCATTTTTAGATTAGCTGATTAAGATTTCAACTGTAAAAGCTTACATTTTTAATTTACTTTTGAACCATAAAATTCAGTCCATTACATAAGATAATGAATCACAAAAATGAAGGCAACTGCTTCATTTTCTCTGAAGTTATAGTTCAGAAAGGTAGCTATTGAGATAGCTTTACATTGAAATCCAAGAGTCTCAGTGTCTAAATTACTACTAAAAACCTTGTAAACAGTTCAAAAGGTGTTGTGTGTTGACCCCAGCCATCAGCCAAGCACCTATGCAGTTTCTCACTCTGTCTCTCCCCCCTCCATCTCTAGCAAGACTAGGGAGACAAGAGGAGCAGCAAAAGCAGGAAAACTCACAAGTTGAGATAAAGACAGTTTAATAAGCGAAGGAAAACAGAGATTGTGGAGTCTCCTTCTGTAGACATATTAAGAACCTGCCTGGACGTGATCCCTGTGCAACCTGCTCTAGGTGAACCTGTTTTAGCAGGGGCATTGTTAGATGGAACAGCCCTTTGGTCAGTTTGGATTGTCTGTCCTGACCATGTCTCTCCCAAACTCTTGCCTATCCCCAGCTGAGCAGGAAAAAGAGAAAGCCTTGACCCTGTGCAAGGACTTTCAGCAACAGCCAAAACATCAATGTGTCACAAACATTGTTTTGGTCACAAATCTGAAACACAGCACCACATGGGCTACTATGAAGAAAGTTAATTCCATCTCAGCCAGACCCAGTCTAGAAAGAAGTCCCAAGAATTCAGCTATTAATCTGCACGAGATAGATCACATTGTAGCTCATTATATGGAAGCCCAAAATCAAAAGCAAGTAAACTACTGTAAAATGCTTTCAGCATATGAACAGAGTGCCAAATTTATCAAACCCGAAATCAGTCCACTACAGTCAATACTACTGTTAACATTTGCAGTAGTGGTTTTGACCAGTGTATTTATAAAATAAGCAAGCCTAAGGCCTTCCCCATACATACAACTTCATATATGAGCTTGTGGGACTTGTGTCCAGGTTCTTATAAGTGATCTGTTTTGCTCCTACTGTTTGGATATTGGTATTTACTGTTTACTCCCAGCAGGTTTTAAGCAGTATTGTACAGTAGATACACATAAATAGAATCATAAATATAAAAGCTAACAAGGTGCTCAGAAAGGCAGCTGAATGACTTTGCCACTAAGCACGATCATAAACTGTTTATGATCCTTGCTTACTCTAGTTCCAGAGGGGAGAAAAAAAAATTAAATATATAACATTAGAAATTGCAGCTTCCATGCATCTCTTGTCCCACTCTTAAGTAAATATTTTGGGAACGAAGAGCAGAAGTAATGGTCTGTGGAGGTCAGCAGGGTCTCTTCACAGACCTTGAGAGCTCCTCACTGGTTGTAGGAATGAATGACTGTTAAACTGAAAATAACACAAAACCCACTACTCCCAAAACCAGTAGTTTTTCTTAATCTACCATGAAACTCACTTGTGTTAAGGTAAAGGTCTTGAGCACCACAGATATTTAATTCACTGAAAGCCTGCAGGAGCTGACAGTGCAAACAGTGTATGTTTTTCTGGCACTTTCAGATGTTTAAAGGCAAATGCAGTCCCTCATTATCTTTTTGGGAAGCTACTCCTCACCTCCAAGAAGCAATACAGGAGAGCCAAGGAGAAGGTCGCCATATATAAAAAACAAACAAAAAAAAAAGGTCACTGCAAACTAAGACTGCCCACAAAAATTAACCTGGAACACTGAGGGAAGTATTTAGCAATTCAATTTTACATGTAAAGGCCACTTCTGCAGTGCTGTAAGGCTCTGCTAGTGCAGGTTAGTACTTGCAGCTCTGCAATGCTGGAGTAGGAGCTGCTTTTGGGCTAAATCCCAGAGGGAAGCACCCTCCAACTCAGGAGCATCTCTCCATGCAGCAAGAGCTTTCTAGGAAAGACTGGACTCACTTATAGTTAGATTTGAGCATGAACTAAACAAGGTTATCTGTCCAGCGTTTTAAAAGTAGCATTGCTCACTGAAGAGGTCTGCCACAAATTTGAGGCTAAGGCATAAGAAGAGTGATCAAGGCCATGATTTTCCTTGTCCAACTTAACAAAAAACAAGGTGGCTCCACTTCAGCAAGCTGAAGCCGCTTTAAGGCATATGCGGGGTACAGTGAACACTGATAATGGCAGCTGTCAAATCTAAACATGACTAGAGATTTCTTTCTCTTTAAAATACATGCTGGCAACCTAAATTTGGGTTCTAGGACAATGGTGAACTAAAAAAGCATTGGTTTTTTTGAGGTATTTGAAGTTTTTACAGCTTGTGCACAGCTGTATTGCTTGCCACAGGCCTTGATACAGATGTGCCAGAGCCACCAGAATCACTCAGGCTCTGCCTTGGGTAGACGTTTCTTGAGCAGGCTTCATTCCCTTGAAAATGAGCAGCAGCAGAAGCAACAGCCCAAGCTCCCCTTTCCTGTCTCCCACCTTCACCACAGCAGGTCAGGCTAGCAGCAAACAGGGCCATTGTGTATTCCACAGTGCTACACAGCAAGCAAGCTCACTTCTATATATAGCCAAGTAGAAGGTTCTAAACTGCAAAATAAATACGGTTCTTTCTTTGAGTTATGCAGCAAAATGTAGGTTATACCTAATATTTTAAGGTAAATGTAGTGTTACTTAACTTTTCCTCCTCATCCTCAGGGTAGCAGATACAAGAGGTTCACCTGAACAAAATAAAGATTACCACAGAAAGTAACAAGTTTACTTTCTGGGTTTTTTACTCCCCGTCATAACGAAATAGTGATCATCTTGCCTGGTCTTCACAGGAGGACCTTTTGATACACCAGACATTCCTTTGTTACATGCCATTGCTGATTTTCCCTTCGGGAGAGGCTGCTTGCCTGCTGGAGTCAAGCTTTCATTTGCTTGCAAGTTTTTGATTGAAGGCTGACCTTTCGTGGAAGGCTGTGCTGGCTTTTTGATCACTGCCGCTTTGGCTGATGTCTGAGGAAGCCGTACAATGGATAAGGGAGTGCGTTCCAGAGGTTTAGATGAAGTGGCTCCAGACTGAGGGGGTTTACTGGCATTTGGCTGCTTATTGACAGCTGATGATACATTTTTGCTTGTAGATCCCAGTGTAGGCGGTGACTTTGATGCTTTGCTAACTGCAAGGGAAGGTGCAGAAGCTGAGTGTTTTAGGACTGAAGCACTTTTTGGGTTCCTTGCCAGGTCAGAAGCTGTTTGTGGAGCTTTCTGAAGATGCCGAGTCCCGTTTGCTGAGGTCTGAATAGCATTTTCAGAAGGTTTTGCAAGGAGCTGCTGAGAATGTGCAAACTTTGCAACAGCATGCAGATTTATAACAGGCGGCCGAGCAGCCCTCGGAGCAAATGAGGTTTTTGTGTCAGAAACAGGTTTGCATTTAGCAGGGACACACTTCTGTTTTGAAGCCATTTCAGCTGTCCCAGGCAAGTGAGACAGCTGTTTTTTAGGTGGCAAGAGAGTAGAATGCATTGCTGGCGCTGGGGAGCCCTGAGGCAGGGCAAATTTCACCTTGGGAGCATCAGGGGACCGAATACGTTTGCGCAATGTTTCAGAGTGAACAAGTGCCATTCTTGTTCTTGCAGATGAAGAGCTTTTGCTTACAGACTGTGAAGGAGCAGGAGCTGGTGAGTTGCGTGCAGGAGACTCCAGTTTCTTTGAGGTGCCAGCTAATGGTTTGAAAGGAGACCGCACGCCTGTTGCTGAAGACCCTTGTAATTTGGACCTGACTGTCAATGACTTGGCTGTGGAGGATGAGGTCACTGGCGTTTTTGGTGATGCCAGGGCAGGCGACTGAGAACACTTAGAGAAAGCCTTCTTGGCACTGGCCCCAAGAGCTGAAACAGGAGTAGGGGGTTTTGAAGGTTGCTTTTGAAACATATTAACAGCTGACATTGGATTCATAACAGGAGGCTCTTGAATTCTAGCTGATGAGTTGGGGACACTGTCACTGGTGACCCCTTTCTGAAACGCCAGGATTTTTTGTTCCAGAGTTGCAAACTGAAGCACTCGGCATGGATCATATTTAAGCAGAAAACCTTGAAGAGTGTCCCAGCCTCCACCAACACGCACCATCACATGCTTGCCATGTAGCATCTGAGAATGGAGGAACAGGAGTGGGAGCAGGAGAAGAACAAGAGAAATGTTATCTTGCTTTATGCAGCATTATGTCTTTATCTTACCTTAACATCTATTGAAATAGACTAGAAATAGGACCACCTTTCTTACAGAGAAAGAGTAAAAAAAAAAAAAAAAAATTATGTGATAAATAAGGTTTATGCTTCCCAATTCTTTTGTTAGATAGTTTCTCCTGCAGAGACAGTCATTATGTGTCAGGAAATAATGAAAGCATATATGCAGAAGACATTTTAACCCTTCTGTCAGCATATTTATTTAGTATACAGAGTTTTATATATAGGTATTGTTTAAATTATGCATGTCCTAGTAACAAACTATTATACCTGCTGAAGGGAGTGCTCAACTATCCTGTAAATTTTAAACCTCAAGTGTCCAGATTTTGAACAAGCAATGTCCTCAGGATATTCTATAGCATTATCCTTATTTATATTGCTGCTACTGAAGTTTTAGAAACACCACTGAAAAAGCATTAATTCACTGAAGTTTATTGTGGTTGTAAAAATCAATGGTGATAAGATTTAAGTAGTTACACCTACTCTGAATAGAGGATTGGATGATGTGGTGTCCCAGCCTAAATCTTTCTGTAATTCTAAAATAATACCATAAAAAAAAAATTACGTATTCCACTTAAAAACATTTCTCTCCCCATTAAGAATACAAACTGGAAATCTGAGAAACTACTTACTCGTATGAAGAGTATTTTATCTCCCAGTCTATATCGTCCCTCCGATAAGTATTCAATTGAAAATCGATGGGAACAACTGCAGGGAGGATCTTCTGCTATATGTTTAACCTAGTTATTAAGATGGAAAGCATTTGTTACTGTTTTGACAGAAGCATCTGTTTAACAGTTGAGATATTCAAAACAAAAAAAGATGCAGATATCTTCATCCCATAATCTAAAAAACCACCAGAATTCTATTCCTTCACAAGAAAACCTTAGCTACATATAATTTCAAAATGTAGTGTAAAAGATTAAAAGAATAAAACTACATGTACAGACAAATAGTTCAAGTTGCTCCAATACAGATTTCACGATTTCTTCATTTTTAAGTTATTTCTAGTTTAATTTTTAAGATTTGTCCATAACACTGTGCATACAGCCTCAATTCTAACCACGACCTTGTAAACAGTTATGTTTAGAAATTGAAACAAGTGCCTGACTCTCTCGTATGACCAAAGCAATCGCTCTACCTGACCCGAGGCTACTTCAGCATTCTCCTACACTTTTTTTAAGGCTTTTATAAGCTAATCTTCTATGTGACACCTGAGAAGGAAACCACTGAAAAAAAGGAGAAAGGTAATCCCCAAGTAAGTCCAGGGTTAGAGAAAAATGTGCCTCTTACAGTCACTTCAAAACTGACGTCAAAACTATTGCCAAGCAAGAAAAATAGTGAGAGTGTTCTGAGGGAAAACTGCTTCCAAAAGAAGCAGAAGTTTTACATTACAACAGAGAGGACCTTTAAAATAAATTAATTTTAAAATCTCAACATGCATTTTTGAGCAAAATAGGAAAGCTGTTCATCATTCCTTTTGGACCAATTCACAGGATAGAAATGAATATGTATGTAGAAAAAGAAATGAATTGTACAATTGGTACAGCTACAGAGGTTTTATTTAAAGTCCTTTTGAAAAGACTTTCATCAAAGCTTACTTTAACATTTGATTAAGTTTATGGAAACATCAAACTGAAGAGAAGCATATGTTAGTCATAGAATATTGACACACCAGAAAAACTGAATGACAGTATTTCTTATACTCAAGAAGCAACGAAGGAGAGTGTGTGTGTAAATCAAGGCAAGTTATATACACTGAGGCATTAACTCCAAAACCTACAGGACAGCATTTTTCTTAAATTACATATATAGTTTTTTTCTTTTTCTTTTCACTTAAGCTGTTCCGAAGAGTTGCATACCCTTCTGTTTTCTATTTAAGGAGGCTCAAAAATATTAAATGAAAGCCAGTGTATGCTTACTGAACTGGATCATACAAGTACTAAACTTGTTTCATTTAAAGCCCATATCGCAGTAAATAAGTAGTACTTACTGCCTCATGTAGCTCCCCATGGTGAGAACATGACTTTGGTGTGCTAATAGGTGATGGTGGTCCAGAGGTCATCAGCAGTGTTTCCTCTAACTCAATTTCCTTCTCTAGTTTTACTAGTACAGGAGGTTCAACTCCATACCTCAAATACAAAAGTAGAGAGTTTAATTGCTAATCTACTAAAGAGAACAAAAAAATACTGATGATAACAAACTTAGAAAATTTTGAGTGACTCAGCTGACAGGGAATAGCACAACATCAGTCAGAGGAATAACTGCCTTGATAATACAAAGAGAAGGATCAGCTCTGAGTTTCTAGTAGAAGCCTTTCCCTAAGGTAGTCTCAGAACTACCAGAGAAGGCAGTAAAAATACTGTCAAAACCACACAATTTAGGTCACAGTCACATCCAATTTAGAAAAACTTCCAGCTCTGCATTAGCAATAAATTAAGTCTAAATCTAGAGAATGATAAAGAGATACCCACAAAAACGCTTAAAAAATAAAGACCTTAAAGTTGTATTTAATGTTCATCGAGTTTTCCCAAGATGTACACGTCTATGAGCTGAATGAAACATTTAAACATACAGCTATAAAGAGCAGTGTGGATCAACACCTCTCCATGAAAAAAGCCTGATAAAAATTTAAAAAAAACCCACCCAAACAAACAAAACAAACCTCCTATTGTACAAAGGTCCTAGAAAAGCTACTCATTACTTTCTGCACAGAATTAATATCTACTGCATTGCATGACTACAGATTGTCTTAACTTTGTCTTGGCTTTTACTTAGTAGAATGTGTTCAATTTCTTGTTAGGAACATATGCAGACCACATACCTGGATACAATGCGCCCAATTTCCAACAGACAAAGATACACTTGTCTTGGATCCTTATGCAAAACTAAAAGGGAAAAGAAAAAAAGGTACAGCTCATTTACGGTGGGGAGGCCTGTGCAATTAGGTACAGAGAAGGGAAGATAAGGGATAGGTGACTATAACTTTGCCATCATCCTACCCTGAGGCAAGCTACATTATCATGGATAAAGCACTATATTCTTTTCAACTTTAAATTTTCTATTCCATAAAGTGTATAAACCCATCCTGGCATTCCTGAAATCAAATCTCCTAAGAGAAATATGGTTTTATTCTGTTCCTTCTTGATGTGAACTGGAAAGAAAGAGAGCTTTTCCTTTCCTATCCAAAAATACATTATTGCAGTCTTGAAGATGAAAGGTATACACAGCTGCAAACGGGAAAACATACTCTCTGTTCATGCTTGTGCATTCAGACACAGGCACACACACTCTATAAGTGAGCCACTATAGGAGAATATACTGCAAGGGACTGGAGTGACAAGAGATGGCTGTGCAGCCAGTCAGCATAAGTAGTTTAAACCCTTGGCTTTGAAAGAATAATCCAGGTGATTATTACAATTTCAGTAAGCAACAGACCTTTTTTTTCTTATCACTTTATAAGTTCTGGGTGCCAGCACAGTCCATCCATATGGCATATTCATCCAGTTCCACTTTGCCAGTGGCAGCTCCTCTACCCTCTGCTATACTCTCATTTCCCCCCTCCCTATGAGCCCTCACCTCCTGCCCCTTCCACCCAGACGTTTTCTTCAAAATTTGGTATCTTTGTGAGGCTGTATCTGAAAAGGATGGTCAAAATCCCTGACTGTAGTAAGGAGGTGAGAGTGACATCTGTTTAAGAAACACTGAGCTTCAAACATCAGATACTGTCTGTGACCAAAGAAATGAAGCAACACTATTTCAGATATGTTAATAGCACAGAGCTTTGCACTAGGCTTTGTTTCTCAAAGACTGTGCCCACATTAACCCAGTTAGTAACCAGTGCAAAGGCTCCTTTGACCCTTTGAATTCAGAGCAGCTCTAGCAGCCACATGCACTTGACCATGTAGACACATTAAATGACAATCAGGAAAGCTAAAGAATGAGATGGAACAGTGGAGTGAAAGCCAAACAGAGTCCATGGCAGGTCTTCTGGGTTTTCTTGACAGCTTTGAAATGAAAATATTCAATTATTTCTACTGCTGCACTAAAGAATGGAAGAAGCAGAATGAAAACAATGTCTGTTTTGGTTTCTTGAAATTACTATCTTCAGGTGTGTATGGAAAAAGAAACAAGGCCATGAACAGAGAAAGAAAATAGTTTTAAAAAAAAATAAAACCTCATGGACAAGCAATTACTTCCTCCCATGTCCCCATAAAAGCTTGAAAAGTAACATGCTTTCATCATGTTCCCAGAACAGCTGTATGAATGCTTTAGAAAACAAACCATCCCTATATTTTCTTAGTCAAGTAGAAATACTGCCTAAGAACTTGGAAACAAAAAACTGAAAGAAGGGTTATTCAGCTCCCCCCAACCCACATACAGCACCCTTCTTTCCTCTAAGCCCATCAGACATAAGAAGTGGCAAAAGCTGTAGATACAGTTTTCATATAGTGCAACATTTATATGAACGAGTCTGACTTTCTTCACACTGTGCAGGTAACAATATTCAGTAGAAACTGGAAATTCACTCTGAAGAGAAACCTAATGAGTCAGCTCTCTATTTAAAGATGAAACCTAACATCTTTCAATTTGATATTTAAAACAACTTTGCTTTAAATAAGTCTGAAGTGTTTTCTAAAGTATAAGCTGGGTATGAATTCAGGTGTTCTTGTTTACATTACCTACTCCAGTTTGTAAGTCTACTTTTTAAAACATCTGATTATGAAGGGTGAGTCTAGAACAAAAAGTTGACACTTTTCAGGAGGTATCACAACACGTATTTGATGGGGAAAAGACAATTGTCATATTGTCTTCCCCCTATTTCATTTATAAAGAATGGTTTGAAAGTTTGATGGTGAACATCAGTGGACAGAATGTTTCATCAAGGAGGCTGCAAGTCTGCTCATTTTGACTACCAAAAAGGCTCACCAAAGATATTTATGTCATAATGCAATCTTGTGTCAAGAGCTACAATCAGACTTCAAAACACTTCTTGGCTATAAGCGAAAGCCACAGCATTAGGAAATCCCGTCTGCTTATCTCAAAGAGGCTAAACAGGTTCTGGTTACCCATCCACTTACAAGAAACAAAATGTTTAAGCAATGCAATTCATATAAGTTGAACTGAAATAAATATTAAAACTAATTTCCTTATAGCTTAGTTCTTCTACTCATCTATATTTCACAGCACTTGCTGAATCATAAGGAGACAGATGCAAATGAGGGTGTTTTCTGAACTATTTTAAAGATGGGCAGTTCAACTAGCAGGGAGAAGAGCTTGAAAGAAAAGCAGCTAATGAAAACAGTGCCGCCCATTTAAACAGCATTAAATGTCACAAAGACTTCAAGAAAATCTAGTAAATATTGTGACAAATTCATTTGATTTCTGGAAAAAAAAGGTACTTGGCAATTTTTTGCTCTTCTGCTCACAGGGAGATTTATTTATTTTTTTTCCTCCCCAAAAACCAAGAAAACTGAAAAACAATACTTGGCTTGTCATGGAAAGGTCTGTATTAATTATTTTTTACTGACATAAGAGCTGGTAGAAGAATACTTCATTATTTACCAGGAGATGAAAGCACAGTTCCTCTTAATTTGCAGTCAAAAAAATTTTATTCCGTCTGTAAGTATCAATCTAGAAGCTGTTTGCTACAAGGGCTGTGCACTGGGGCAGGCATACACACATTTGGCAATATTTATATATATACACAAATATCGTATTAAATGGGAAAATACAAATGCTTCAGAGTCATGTCAAGTAGGCCCTGAAGTAAATGCTAATTACCAACAGACCATTGCCACTTCAGGCACAATGCTCTGATGTAGTTACCAAATTTAGCAGTTGTGAATGCACTATTCTGAGGGCTTTCTGCAAGAGGATTGAGTTCTAATACCAAATAAAGGATCTTATTGTGAGTTGACTCCATGGCTCTGTGGTCTTCCCATGCAGGGAAAGCGAAACCACACTTTTCTGTTTCTCCATGGACCTAGTTACTGAAAGAAAACATGCAGATTTGCTGCACTGCTGTCACTTCTCGCTTCATCCCACACGGAAGCTTTTTTGAAGTTTGGAAAAGCCTCATGCAAGTTCGAGCAGTCACTGAACTGATTTTTTCAAGGCTTTTACTTGAACACTGCCATAAAATAAATAAAACCATTAATAGCTTGCACAAGACAGGCACAGTTGTGATAAAGCCTTCAAAAGACCACACACAAGAGTTCTCCCTGACCAGGTAGTTATCCACATACAGATCAAAGCAAGTTTTACAAAAAGATAGATTTACCTAAACCTTCAGATTCAAAGAGATAAGTCTCATCAACTCCAACGGCCCTACACCAGTTAAGAAAGTTGGCTGTATTATCTCTGGCAAAAAAAGATCCTGATGGAGCATCCTTCTTACACGGAACTTTTCTCATAGGAAAATTCTGGTGAGGGAAGAAAACAAAAAGTACATTGTGCACATCAACATTGTCAACAGATTTCAAAGCATATTTGCAAAGGAAAATAAACCCTAAATTCAGAATACAGAAGCAGTGGTTAGTAACTATTTTGTGTTCAACCTCTCATATTATATTTAAAAAAGCTACACTAATGTAGAAGGCATTCCACCTTATCATTGTGAACAGTCACTGCGCATACAGTTGCTTCCCCATTTCCCCAGCTGCTGGGGTAAAGTTTTACTGGTGGTTTCACAGATGTGGATAATTATTCCCCCTTCCCAAGCTCTCATCAAGGAGCAGAATGAGGACAGCTAGAGAACCCCAAATCAACTAAACTACACTTAGCTGCCCGATCTCAATATTTTAGAGCCTGCTCTAGAAAGTGGAGGGAATCAGAAGGGAGCATGGGGCAGTTTCCTTTAAAGCAATTCAGTACTTGCTTGCTTTTAACTAGTATCTTCAAAACTAAAAGAGCAGTTCAAAGATACAGAAGCTGTGCATCTTGGCCTCCTTAAAAAAAACCCTAAGGATTTGCACAGTTCATATGGCTCTTGTATAAACACCTAAGACTGCTGACTTGTCCACACCAATTAATAATAATTCTAACATTAGTAATTATATTTCTTTCTGGCAAAAATTCATTATTAAAACATACTGTGTTACTAGTTGAAACAATAAAAGGTAAACACAAAAATGATGGTCTGGATATGATGTAACAGTGCCTCCTGGCCCCAAGGGAAATACTATCAGTCAGGGCACATCAGCTGGTGACCTACTATTTGACAAATCCAAGCATTACTGTAGCTATACAGGGTACCTGTAAATTGAACATGTGCTACCAGTGTTACATGGTTTTATACTCCAAAGTGAGAGATCAATATTTTTTATTCTACAAACACAGACTGGAAGTTGCTCAAGATTCACATTTCAACTTGGCCTTATTTCCTAACAAAACTACTGAAGCCCATCTCCAGGTACATTTCAGTTTGGATATTTTCATGACTGACCTTTATACTAGAGTTTAACCAACAGTTCCTGGCATAAACACCTCTCAAACTCTCTGGCATGAACACCTGGAACACCCCCCCAGTCTGAGAGATTTGGGGCTGTTCAGCCTGGAAGAATGAATGCCTTATTGCAGCCTTCCAGTATCTGAAGGGAGCCTTTAAGAAATCTGGGTAGGGACTTTTGACAAAGCTTGTAGTGATAGGATGAAGGGTAATGGCTTCAAAATGGAAGAGGCTAGATTTAGATTAGAAATTAGGAGGAAGTTCTTCACTGTGAGAGTGGTGAGATACTGGAACAGGTTGACCAGAGAAGCTGTGGATGCTCCATCACTGGATGTGTTCAAGACCAGGCTGGATGGGGCCTTGTGCAACCTGGTCTAGTGGGAGGTGTCCCTGCCCATGGCAGGGGGCTTGGAACATGATTATCTTTAAGGTCTCTTCCAACCCAAACCATTCTACAATTCTATAAAACATACCACCAAGTGCCAATGGATATCTTGTTACCACCCCACACTGATGTCAGGGGAGCAAACTCCAGACTTGGACTAAATCTTCCTCGGGCAAGACTTCTACTGAAATCAAATTAAAAACCTAGTAAGGACCTTAGGACTTGATTAACAAAGCAAATAAGTAATTTGTTGCATGAGGCCAGTTTATCCATCTATAAAGCCACACTGTTGTTAATCAGTTTCTGTACACATACCCCACAGAACACTACTTTGGGAAACCTCATTGACCTGCTTTCCTTTTACTACTAGTTACAACTGAACAATTTATATAGGTATTAAAAAAAAAAATAAATAATCACAGTATGACTCACCCTCAAATTATTTGAGCTACAACATTTTTTAATTGTGTTTTGAAGAACATCAACCAACTGGCAGAGTAGTACCCCGTTATCAAGTTCTTCTAACAGCTGTTCTGCCTTGACTTCTACTCCTAAAAAACAAAACAAAACAAAAAAAAACCGAGTCAATATTACAGTTAATCCACAGAAGGTGAAAAGTTTCACATGAACCTAGGAGGCAACACCAACAGAATTCCAGTATTACAAACTGAAAATTAGTAGAAATACATAAGTAAACTAAAAATCAAATATCTACTTATATTTCTGAACTGTGTTAGTTCAGTTAAAATCTAAATTAGAATGATTAATCATCCTGCCTCTAAGAGCTGTCAGCTAATAAAATCTGAAACCAAACCGTGCATTTTAATGTAATTCACCTAGCCATTCAGGCTCAGATATACCAGATCTTAATAGCACTATAAAGTGTCAGCATTCACTGGAATATTGGAAAGTGCTTTGAAATTTATTAGGCAGGATTTATTTTTAGCCTCACCCAGCAAGCCAGACAGCCAGATTGACAGATCTTCTTGCATAGGCACCAAAGTTGCTTCATGCCTTACAGATATCCATTGGTCATACAGGCACACATCTGCCAAACCCGGCCCATGTCTGGGAGTCAGAGGACTTCGGGGACTTAAGGGAAGGTCATCTCCAAACCACACCTGCAGAAGATTTCAGTAAGCTGAAGACAGCAAGCTTTCTTATTTGCCATCAGGTGACGAAAACCTACACTTAAGAATTAAGCTGAAGATATATTATTCAAAGAGTAAGTGTTCATTCCCCTTCAGACAGATACACCAAACCAACATGACAATAATCACAAACAGTGCAGCTCTCATTAGTAACTCCTGCATCAAAAATGCTGCAACATCCATTCTATTAACTTCTTTGAATTTAAAATTACATACTTTCCTGAATATTCAAGAAAACATGCATTAAATTTGTGTGGTTTTGGTTTTCCTCAGCACATTTGAAGTAGTAAAATCTGCAGTTTATCATCTAACTTACTACAGACTACTGATGTCTCTAATCAAACATTTTGAGCTTAAATCATTAAAATCACATTAAATGGGGAAACATATTCCCATGAAAGAACATGAATCCTGAGCATTTCTCTTAAGGATTGCATATTTTCAAACTGAGAGGTAGGCTTACATTTAAAGAAAAGGACCTTACAGAAATTTCATGTACAAAATTCCCAAAGAGAAAGAATCCTTCTGGTATTCTTCACTAGGTATTCTTCACTACTTTCAGTTCAGGAAGCGTGTGTGTTTATAAAATAATTTATATTTAAGTAATTAACTAGAACATGAGGTATCTAAAAACACTTCTTAATCATCAAACAAGTTTTTAAATAATCTCAGCTTTTGACTTCACAACTTTCTTTGGTAATAGCAGTTACAAAAATCCTATCTTCTCCATTTGTAAAATGTGAAAACTTTTTTTTTTTTTTTAAACTGGAGAGAACTCTGGGGATTTAGTATGTAATCTGCTTCAGGGTAGATTTTTGCATTAAAAGATTTATTTACATTACATTATTATACAGGATTCAGACATTACAAAAGGCCTTTACCTGAACTGCATTCTGCATGGTCACCTTCATTTACATTAGCTTCTCCCTATGGGGAAAGAGAATAGAATTTTTAATACAGTCCTTCCTGCTTTCATGAGAATGCCAAGAAAAATGAGCCAGTGCTATTTTTGAAAAATAAGAACAAATCTCATCAGAAATGGAGTGGGAAGGAGGAAGGTATCTTGGTAGGTAAGGTTTTGATCTGGCATTCAGTCTGCTTCAATTCTCTGCCCTTAAATAAAGCAGCAGTTATTACAGCACAAAGTAGCAACTAACTTTGTATGCCTAACTAACACTCAAAGGTTTGCATTATTTTAAAGAGCTGTAAGGCATTTACTTTGCCAAAGAGAAATAAATACTTCTAACCATTATGGGATTTAACAATGCTGGCATTCAGCCTTTCCTTCTAATGTGTCACAAGTGTAACTTGTACACTTGGGCATACACATATATGCATCCTGAGTTTACATTAAGTACATTATGAAAATCTTAAAGCAAGAAAATAATTTTGAAGAATAAGATTTCTTCTTGTATAGATATATAAGAGAAATCACTTTTATAATTAATTTCTATGTGTATTTTGACTTTCCAGTCAGCTAGCACACACGTTTTCAACAGAATGCTGCAAACTATTGCAGCAATATCGTTAACAAGGCAATTCCCTGGAAAAACAATCCTTAGGGAAAGTCTGAGAGACAATATGGACAACCAGTTCTCTCCTGAAGCCTAAACAGTGTTTTGCAGCAATGCTTTCAATCATGGAAAAACCCCGCACAAACTCTGCCCTGGGCTGAGGATCAGTAAGTCTCTCCATATAGTCTCCAGGTCTAGAGATGCACATATTACCAGGTTAGCTGCATACACATGTACCAGAAGGAATTCCTCAGCATAATTCTCCAGAGTGGTAGTGGGGGGCATTACAACCTTAAAATATACCTACCTGTCTCGAAGCCAGTTAAAAACAATTTTCTTGCTCCATTACTTGATCGCTGCAATAAAACTTCATCTTACTGATTAAGCTAGAAACCAGTCTGCAGACATTGTCAGTTTTAATTAATCTGTTTTCCTTTAAAAATAAAAAACCTTCCTTCTCCTATCCCAGATGTTTATGCTTTATATGTAGGTGGCATTCTCTCCTCCTCCATCTGTTGCACAACCTGGCCTTCCTACAACAAAAGGGTAAAAAACCCATGACAGAAGACCCAATTCTTGTAAAAATTCTTCCCCTTCCTCTTATTCAGAAAGAAGAACAGTACTGTTTTCTCCCACGCTGCACAGGGCCACACACATCAGGCATTTCAAACAACTTACCTCTACCACCAGCAAATGAGCAACCAGCTAGTTTTTGAGCTGAAGCCACTTTCTTGTATCAGGACTGATAGTGCTTTTCAAACTTTATCAGAGACGCTTCAAGTGGTATCTTTCACCCTCCTTTTATTTCTAGGGAAGGAAAAAAAAAAAACATAAAAGAAAAAAAGAAAAAAAGAAGAGACAACCTCTCCTTGATGTCATTTTTCCTTCTATGAATGAACAAGGGAAGGGCATATACCAAGCGTTACTAATGAGCATGTTATGCTTCCCACAACTTTGTCCAGGGGAATACATTTTCCTTTAGCATAAGAAAGCTATTGTCCCAAGAGAGTCACAGTAAGAGGCTTCATTGATTAAAAATATAAATAAAGCAACAGCAGAACAGCCAGCAGAGAAGTTGGTCTCATTAAAATAAGGAGCTCCATATAGGCTAACAAGAGCTCTAGCGTACTAACTGCCAAGGGAAAACAAAAGGCAGCCTAATTCACAGGGAACACTCAGAACACGAACAAAGCAAAATATTCACACAGCAGCTATCACAAGAATGTTCAGCATCTGCAGTTTTGTGGCATGACTAACAAAAGCTAGTCTAAAAAATTAAAAAAGGAAAAATAAAAAATAAGAGGGGACTGAGGAAAATTGTGGCACTTGAACTTCAAGGGCCTGCTCTTCAAAAACAAGCTATTTTGTAGGCCCACATGCCAAAGAATTCTCTAGGAAGTCAAATGGCTCCAGTTCGGGGCATCTGAATAACACTTAAAAAACCCCTCTGTTGATACAGACTACCTGCATGAATCCGAGTTGAGTAATTAATATAGTAACAATTACCCATTGTCAGATCCCAAACAGATCACCTCTGAGATTGCAGGGAACACAGATTAGCATAGCCTTATCACTTACAGGAAGAGGTGGGAAATGAGAAGACCCAAAAGTCTGCCACCTTCAAGTAGTCAGCCTGCAAAGGTACAGAAGGTGCTGTGGTGAGGCAAATACTGCAGTACCAGACAGTCATAACCAAATCTTGACTTCTTCTAAAACCAGTTGGGTTCCCTGCATCAAAAGGATATAATGTACATAATGAATGAAGCAAGTATTTGGTATTGAATTCAGGCAGTTCCAGCTAGAACCATATCACTTTCTATACATACCAGTTTTATCAACTCACTTTCATTCAACAAGCATTTGGTGTTCAAGGATCACAGTTGTGAAAAGACTTCAGAATGAAAAGGGACTATCATGTCCCATGCATAGTCTCAGGACTCCCATTTCCAGGCCACCTGATATCCCCAAGGTCCCTAGGAGGGCTTTCTACCTGCTTCACCTCTTAAAACAGGAGAAACACCAGAAACTTGCAAGTGCTATCCAACCAGGAGGACAACCAGCCCAGGTTCAAGCTCAGCAAATGTAGCAAGTCCCCCACCACCAGCATCACTGTCAAAACCCACCTCATTTCTTCTAGTGCTTCTGCTGCCAGCAGGCTCTGTGGGGTGGAAGGAGAGGAGAAACACTGACTAGTAGAACCTTCAGCGGGATCGATACAACAACACTGATTTACTGCAAGACAGACGGTCAGCCCCAAATGATATATTGGGGAAGGCAGGAGCTGTCATTGTCTGGCCAGCTGCCAAACATCCAATAAAGGACTAGAGCTATGAAACAACATTAGGAAAGAGAGGTTAGAAAAACGTACTATCTACTGCCGTGTGGCCTAGGGACAGGCATCGCTAAGGAAAGGGGGTGCAGACACAACCTGCACAGGACAGCCTCGCAAGACCATAGACCCCTCCAGAGAGATGCCCGCCACCGCCTCCAGGCAATCTGAGAAACAGCAAAATCAGCAAATACTAAAGCACTTTACGCAAATACTTCAGGGTACTAAACACATGCTTTTAGATGCTACACAAGATATCCTGTTTAATATCAGCTCTATCAGGTTTTATAGATCTTTCACTGGGGCCCAACCAGAGAGACATGCTACACTAATTACAAGCCATTCTGGAGCACAAGATAAACAGAGTCCAAGACCCATTTTACTTGTCTGCACAGTTTAGAAAGAAACAACAACAAAAAATATCCACAACTCCACAGATACCTAAAACATAGGTGAAGCAGCCATCGACATAACTTAAGTGGAACCTAAGGGGATTCACAGAATAATTAAAAAGCCTCAGGTTCACAGACTTATTAAAAAAAAAAAAAAAAAAACACAGGTAGAAACACTTTTACAGCTTCACCTTATATTTAAGATATGTAACACATCATCTTCTATTACATCAACACCCAAAGGCAGTCACAACAAGACTAACTCAGAGCAGCTTGAAACTGTAGATTAGTCTTGACAGTACCTACCAAAACCCACATTTTTAAACTTGCAGAAATGAAAGAAGCTGTCAGGTTAGTATCTGTTGAAGCTACTACAGGGTAGCCAAGAGTTTTTGGTACACATATCTTAACAAGCAGAAGAAAAGAGGTAGGTACAACACAAGACATTCAAGGAGCACTACTCTCTCTGTCACTACAACAATTAGAGAGCCCTTTTGTTGCACTGAGTCAGCAGGAGCTCTGCTTCCCTGGGGAAGCCTCAGAGGCATGAAAGAGAAAGAACCAGACTAGTCAGTCCAAGGTGAAGGGCTTTAAGGTGGCAGCAAACTCCTTACATTAAGGCACACTGACTGCTCTCCTGAGGGACTGCTTTTCTGCACCTTACAGTGATAGCGCACACAGGAGTGAGCCCACTGTCCCCTTCCAAAGAGCAGCAAAGGCCCTGGAGTCACCTGTCAGGGAAGAGAAACACACTCAGGATGAAGTGCTCCTCCCTGATTTCAACAGCTTACATCTCCACAGGAGACGTGTAGATAGCTCCTTTACCACAAGAGCATCCAGTCTGGGGAGAGGCTGGTGGAGAGGCATGCTACCCCTGCCACTTGCTCATGTTCACAAACACTTCTCTCCCTCCCATATCCAATCCACACTTCTTTCAGCAAAGCAACACTGAGAGGAGCATCACTTCATGCCCAGGAAGCAGGCTGGCCATAGTCAGGAGGAATTCATTATGACTTAAACATAAAATTCTGTCTTATTATGAAAGATCCACCCAGTGTATTTAGAATTACAAATGCATAGGCCAGCTATGCCTTATAAGTCCTAAAGGTATACGTGTACTTTTTCCCCACGTCTTGATCTGATGCTATGCCAAAGGTGACCCACAGCATCTCTGGAACACAGACAGCTTTTAGGCAAGAAAAGGAGGCAGACACTTTTTGGCTTGCTAAGGAATATGAATGAGTATTTTAGCCGACAAGACTAGGGCACATTTCTTAGAAAAACAGCACCGCATTCTCAAACATTTGCGTGAGGCACAGGAGAGAATGGTTTGAAGGCTGTCAAGCAAAAACCTGTCTCCTCGCCCTTCCCCACGGTAAGTTTCGCGGCACTTCACTTCGAGCATTCACGCCAGCTCGGCCGGACAGGAGCTGTGGCCCCCGGTAGAGTGACCAAGCCGATCCCAATAACAGCCTTAGCCCAATACCGGGTCGCCCCCCGCTGCACGGGGCTCCCCGCGGCGCGCGATGCTCACCCCGTTTGCAGCCCTGCGCCTTTGGAGCAGCGTAACCGACCGAGCGCCACCGCCCCGGAGCTCTCCGTCCGATGCATCGACACAAGCGGGACACAGTAGCAGCGCCCCGGTCCCTACGCGGGGCGGGGCCGGACCCGTCGCCGCTCGGACGCCCCTCACCTACCCCGCGGGCCGGGTCCAGAGCTCCGCCACCCCCTGGCGTGGGGAGAGACGCACACCGCCGCACTAACACTACCCTCCCGCTGCTCCTCGGCTCCCTGGCGGCCGGGCCGAGCGGTACTTACCGGCTATTGCCGCCACGCCGCGCTCCCCTCGCCCCGCTGGACACGAAGCCCCCGCCCGCCCCGCGCCGGCCGCTCCGTTCGAAAGGACCAATCAGCGCCCGCGGGGAGGAGCTGGGGCTGTTCCCGCCACACCTGGCCCGGAGCCGGGGCACAGCCAGGCGCTCCCTTAGCCCCCTCTGTCTCGCACACGCCTCCCGTGGTTGACCCCGACTCTCTTATGTGGGGGCAGCTCGGAGGTCTCCACCGGAGCTCCCCGCCGGTCTGGGTGAAGGCTCTCCGTAGCGGAGCCGCCCTTCCGGCCTCCCCTAAGATAGGCGGTCTTTGAAGCGCTGCAGGGCGCAGGGTCGCGGTCCCGACGACAGTTAGACCCCCCCTGTCCGGCCCGGCTGTCCCACCCGCTGCGGCAGACGGGTCTCCCGGCCAGGGGCCGCTTCGGCTGTCGTGAGAGCCGGGGCCTCAACGTCCGCTCCCTGTGGTCCCCTCCTTGTATCAGCAGGGGCGTTTGAAAGCAGTTCTGCTTCCCTGGGGCGGAGGCGGCGGCTCTGTTCAGCGGTGGCGGGAGCAGGGTGCTGGGTGCAGGGCGGTCAGGGGAAGCGCCCCTACCCACGGAGGAACTTGCACCCTGACGAGCCTTTTCACAGCAGGGCAAAGAGCTGCTTGTGCGCCCAACGAGTGCTGTGCCAGCAGCTTAGGGCCACGGTTTGGAGACCGGCATGGTGGGCATATCCCTGTCACAGCTCCCATCAGGGAGCCCACACTGCCTCGCACGTTCATACAGTTACCTGTTTTGGGGATGTTGCTGATGGTGTTTTTCAGAGCCACGAAGCACCAACTATCAAAGTCGTAAAAGCAAAATAACCTCTGATGTACTTCCGCAAAGTACAGATACTGAATAATTTTTACTTTGAAACAATAATGCAAATAAATTTACATGTTTACATCATGAAAAGGGTGTGTGTGTGTCTTTTTTCCATTATATAATTTTTCATCTTCTGAGGGAATAACATCTTACACATCTTACATGAACACAGTTCAGAGCTGAACAGCAATTTACTATGGCAATAACCATTTCAGCAAATACCCGGAACATATTCTTTAATGGAAGCCAAGCACAAAAATACTGCAATGAAAAAATATGAATGGAAACCCCATTTGTCAGGAGGAGCTGTAACTGCAGTCAGTCAAACTGCAGCAGGAATTAACAGGATTCCTCTAAGGAGCTGGTGGACTTACTCTGATCAGAGAATATAAATACAGAAAACATTATACTAACATGTGACTATCTGGTGTCTACATAATGTTCTGCATAAAATGAACAAAATTACATTTATGAACCCATGGCATATTTCTATAAAAATGCAGTAAAGAATATTTAATGTACTGTGGGATATTTTTCTATGAAAATAAATGTTATGTGGTCTTTTAAGAAGGTCTTTATTCTAAAAGAAAAAAAAAAAAAAGTATCCATCACTGCACATCCCAGATCTCACAGAGAAGAGGTGTGAATTTGTGATCATTAACCCTCCAAGACATCAGCATCTCTGCATGATGATGGTTAAATGTCCGTAATTCTGGAAGACGGCCCAGAAGACATGCAAAGTGTTGAGGATTGTCAGGGTGGTGAAGTTTGCAGCATTTCTGTAGAATATCCAGCAGGGGTTCTTGAAGCCTTTCCACAGACTCTCTGTCCTTTATGTATTGGCGATCTGGTTATGGTTTTAAAAGAAAAGAAGTAATTAGCAAATATATGCTGTGATACAATGTAAATATTTGCACTGATAAATTAATGTATAAAAATATTCAAATATTTACACTGGGCACTGATGTTTACGCTTACAAAGACTATTTCTTTTCAAATTGAGACAATAAAAGTGCTTAAACTGGTCTGGGGTTTTCACATCAGCTTCCCACTCCTAACTAGGGAAAACTTTCAACATTTTAAAAAACTGAAGAGTTGTAACACAGAAATATTTCCCTGGGGTTGTATTATCATCTTGCAGTGCAGGTCTGCATGTGCATTGCGAGAACCAAGCAGCACAGTGTTAAGTTCTTGGACGTATAGTACAAGTAGGGAATGTGTCCAGTAGAGTGTACATGGAGGTCACCAGGGTGAAATCAAACCTCTTCAGCCTCAGATGAAATTTATTTGTTAGAAAAGACTTGTCTTTTTATTTTATTCACATAGAAGTATGTGTTTGGGTATTTGGAGAGGGAGGAAAATCGGGGGACAGGGGTTTTTGGTCACTGAAATCTTTGGTGTAATAAAATTTCCTGAGCCACGCTAACTCAAAGAGCAAGGAAATTGCTTCACCTTCCCATCTTCATGAAATCTGTTTTGGAAACCTCAGTGTCTATCTGTTATCTGAATCATCAGGCTTCTCTTCTCCCATCCTATCTATGCTAGCCAGTTTGTTTGAGGTACTAAAGAATTCCCCTGTATTTTGTGGGTAGAGCTGGTTAGTTTTTGTTGTCAGGGAATTAGTTTTTACAGCACAGCCTGTAATCAGGTCTCAGATGCTATTGTGCTGATACTTCCAAAAGGTCAATTTCCAACACTTCATAGTCAAGAGGCCAACTTGCTACTGTTGTTCTGCTCTTGGCAGTTGATGTTTGTTCAAAAAGGGCTGAAGATCTTCATTGCCATTCTCTATTCTAAGTTTCTTTCCCAATTTCCCTCTAAAAATGTGGTATTCCACAGTGGTCTGTAATGATGTACATGTAACCACATCTGCCATTTTCTGAAGGAAGAAGTCTGTCGTGCTAAGCAGTGAAGATATACCAGTAATTTTTTTAAGCAAGGTATTTAGGCCCTTTTTCCCATGTGTGCAAAATGAGATGGTGTAGCAGGACATTGCATTTTCTAGTTTAACAAGTGAATATACTGAATTAGGATGTATGCCTACTTACTCTATGTAGAATCTAAGTTTGTACAAGTCTCAGGTCACACTGCTTTCTTTCCAAACCCATTAATATTTAACTCTGGATTATAAATTACCTGGAGACAGGATAACAATGGCTGTGAGCAGTGCATATTCTTCCTGTGTCATCTTCAGCTCTCCAATGCTTTTATAAAAATTAAACATGGGAGTTATGAATTCATCTGAGATACCTGTGAGAGAAAAAAAAAATCTTTTTTTTAATTATTGAAACCATCTGGTTTATTGACACAGAACAATTATTTAGTATCTGAAGCCTTCACTATCTTGGTGGGAGACATTTACTGCACAAATCAGGCCTGATACAACACAGTTACAAAAGTTCAAACACATCCTATTTTTTCAGATCACAGCAGAACCAGGCAAGTGCTGGTAATTTCTTTTCACATGGTTTCAAAGTCTTTCTTTCAAGCAATCCCATTTCTTCTACAGTTTTGCCCATCTAGATCACCAGGACAAGCCTCATACGTGTTTTTCTCGCTGTCTGCTGACATTCTAGCTGTCTCCTGTTTCCAGATGCAGTTTGCAAAGGAGTTCCCATGTACCCTACCTTTACATTGTATATATGGAAACCTCTCAGGGTGCGCAGTTTAAATCTAGCCTAACTCTAGTCTACAGCTAACTGCCTTGGGCTGTTGCTTTAGTTATCTCCATAAAGAGACTTAATTTCTCCTTTTATGTAGCCTGAAACTTAGCTAAATCTAGGATTACCTGTAGTCCAAGATTAACTTGCTTGCAGCCATAACTACTTTAGAGCATAAGCTAGTGTATTATACAGAGC
This sequence comes from Ceryle rudis, assembly GCA_033439905.1. Taxonomy (NCBI): domain Eukaryota; kingdom Metazoa; phylum Chordata; class Aves; order Coraciiformes; family Cerylidae; genus Ceryle; species Ceryle rudis. Next base: position 9,434 of record JAAGNO010026686.1, on the reverse strand, counting down.
CATAAATAATTAAAATCAATCCCAGCTTAAGAACAGGATCATGTGATTCTTTTGCCATCAGCAAAACCCTTTGGGTTATCAAACTGGGACATGCCAATGGGGCTTCCTCTTACTTTGTCATCAAGTCACAATGTTCTTGGTCTTAAATTACAGCTGTACTCCATTCTGCTTTTTGGTGTAAAAGAGAAGTAGGTCCTGTGACATCCCGTTTTGTTGCTTGGGTTTTTTTTAAATGGTGTGTGAGTCACTCAGAGCACCCACTAGACTGTTAACAACAGCTGCCTGCAACTCTGAAGTGGTGGCACTGACATACAAACCAGTGTTTCTGCAGCAAGAGCCTTTTGATCTTCCTTGGCTGAAAGAATGGAAACCTCTGTTGCCACAGATGAAGGCTGTAGGATTTCTTGTCATTTTACAATTAATTTTGAGTTGTTCTAGGAGAAGCCTTTATAACTTGGTGTGGAAGCCACATGAAATAATGCAGTTTTGAGCGTTGTATACAAAATGAAGCTGAAGTCCAGGTCTGGTGAGGTTTTAGTGCCTCCAAGAGGGGAAATTCAATATGAAACTCAGCAGGTGATACTCAAAGAAAGGAAATATAAGGTCACTTGACTTAACTATGAAACAGTCACTCTTTGCTGTGATAGTGAGAACTTCAGCCAGTGTAATGTGACCCAGCAGTGAAAGTGTGGTCTTGCAGGGTGTGGTTTATTTTGTGGCTGAATGATGTGGTTTAACACATGACATGAGCAACCTATCCTCACTTCGATTACAAGCCACAAATCTTGTTTTTGTAACAGGTTCAACACTACTGAGAGGAGTCTAATCAATTCAGCAAATATATATTATGTGGGTCAGCTCATCCTGGTGAAGTTAGTAACACAACTGGAGCTTTATATAGAACAAACAATAGTCATAGCATCTAATGTTCTGTGAGGTTTATGTCATTAGTCATCGGACTTAACTATTTAATAGTTCGAACACTTGTTATTGCTAACTGTTGGGGAACTGCCTGTCTCCCTTTGGGGCAGTTTTAAATGCTTAAGTTCCTTATAATGTGGCATACATAAGGAACACATACAAGCCTTAAAGTTTGCATGAATCTAGAAACAGGAAAAAAAAAAAAAGTCTGAGCTGTGAGGCAAAGCGAATTTATTCCTTTCATGGATGTGAATAGCTCAGCAATGACATGACAGTCCAGGACAAACTGGATATTTTTAGAAGTTTTTGTGCAAGGTATCATGCCACTAGGCACAACTGTCTTGGCAGCAGACAGGAAATAGGAGGAAGTGGGTTGTGACTAAGACACACATCATTTCTTTCTCATATTCATAATTTGGGGTTTTTTTTTCTCTCTTTTTTGGGGGGTCAGGTTAGTTTTCAGATGGATGAATTCACTATTTGGCTGACCACAAAGCTCCTCAAGTCCTACTGTCAATGTAGCAGAAGTGAGATGAAAATGATGCTGGTGAACAGGACGTGGAATAACTAGTTCAGGTCCATACTGGTTCAGGCACTGTATAAGCTTGCAGTAATACAATCCCTGCCCCAGAATGTTTATAATCTGGCATTAAGAAAGTAAAGCATGGTTGGATGAAGCAAAAAAAATTAGGATAGATTTGGAAGCAAATGAAATTACATCAGAGAGCTTCTCTGCAATACTCCAAACAGAGAAATAAACCAAAACAGGATAAAAGGAAGTAAAAAGGGATGTTGCAACCATGCAACTGCTTTACTAAAGAGAATTAAATTTTAAAATCTTTAAACAGATATATGTCATGACAATTCTGAATGAAACCATACAAAATGAGCAACTTTGAGACTAGAAAAATGAAATTTTTAATTGGTGACTAGTTTTTCCCTCATCCTGTCTGTGCTAGTTTCCCTGTTATTTCATCATCCCGTACACTTGTTATGGAAACCACTGTTCCATCACAAGAGGGGGCTGTTTTCTAATGTGATTGAAGATGCTCATTTGTATTTAATAAGCTCCACCAGAAAGTAAAAAGCAGGAAACAGAAGTTTATAGTTCTTGCTTTATTTTTCTTATCTACTGTACAAACCATTGTCACTTTGATTCTTGTTATCAGAAAAAGAATTAAAGGCAATTTGGTGCTTGTAACTGGAAAGGCTAGAGAAATTAATTGCATGACTTTTCAAATGTCATTATTATAAATCATATTCCAAAAGTGAAAAAAAAATCAAGTAGATAAAGTTGTATTTCTGACCTCATTGAGAACAGAAAAGTTAATTCTGTCTAACCCTCTTTATTTAGATCAGAGCAGAGCCCTGCACAGTTCTGCATCAGATTAGCAGAGCTTCCCAGTTAATGGAGCCTCCTGCTTAATTTCTTTTCAAAGAGGTTTCAAAGCCTTTGTTTGATGCAGCATCGTGGCAATAAGAACATGCCCCTCCTTCACATTGCATTGCACATTCTCCCGAGTTACACAGATTTCTACGTAACCACCGGCCCAACTCATCATCTGCAGAAGATACTGCAGTTCATTTGATTGATTTCGCTAGGTTAATGCGTGACTGGCTGGAAACGTCAGCACAATGGGAAATAAAAGCTTTACTGAGTACGACATTGCTGCATTAGACTGGATCAGATTTAAAACCCTTCGGGAATCTCTTACTTCTTGCACAATTTAATTCCTATCTGTAGCTTAAGACACAGCATTGTTTAGAAATTGCTGGTTTTAGGGTTTTTTTCCTATAATTTCTCTCTGAAGGTAAGATGACTGTTGCTTTCATAAGGTTTGCAGTTTCAGGCCATAAATAATTACCAAGTTAATGTAATCCTGGAGTAGACAATTTTTTCTGTGATACTGAGTCAGTATTGCCAGCTTTTTGAGACAGTATTCTCCCTTCTATTTTGGCTGTTCAGTAAAACTGACTAGATTAATCTATTGCAAGAAGAAAGCTTGAGAGTAATTACTAATTAACAGTAACTAGCACTGTGTGATTAATATGGATAAAGAGTTCTTTTTTCTTGGTAAACATGGAGATGCTAGTGGATATGAAACGAAGGTTATGGTAATAGCTGGTTTATGAGAATGAAATATATTAATTACTCACAGAATTACATCTTATCTTTCACAGTTTCATCTACCAGAACTCCTTTCCATACTGCTTATGAGCTCTCTCTTCTCTGCTGTTTAAATGCTTTGACGGCCCTTTAAACACTGACCAAATTCACCCTGTTGATGCTGAGAGCTGAAAAGGAGAATATCTAGCCAGCAGAGAAGGTACACCAGAGCACGTGCACCTGACCTCTCCTCTGTAATCACCTTATAGAGGTTAAATGGCCAACTTAAATGAGCGGTTAGCATATGCCAAGGAGAATTCACAATCAGGATAGTAATCAAAAGCAATCAATAAGACCACTGTGAAGCCATAATTACAAGCAAAGAAACCTTAGTTAAAAAAACCCAAACGACAAACAAACCAAATCTGCAAGGAGGATGCAAATGGCATTGCCACATACCATCCTTTGGCAGTGACCTCAGTGCCTGAAATCAGGAGAGAAGTGCGGTCTGGCACACAGCAGCAGCATCTGCATTGCCTTCATCTAATTGTAATAGTCTAAAAAAGCTTTTGGCCCGAAGAAGCAGACTTGTGCAGAAGAAAAGAGATTGGACCCCCTGACATCTGTTCCTGTTTTCACTGGTATAAATTCACTCTATATACACAATGTAAAAACTTTTAGCAACTTCATTTGTAGTTCAGGAACATGACACTGTCTAATTTGATAGGGCAGCTTGTGAAGGACCATATACAAGCAGAAAAGCTCTTTCCTGTACACTGCAATTTAAAGTGGTCCTAATTTCTAAATGTTTTGGTCAGCGTGCCAGTTGTGGGTTGAGTCACAGGATGGTAATTGTCTCCTTCCATGTGGATGCACGTGACCATCTGGAGCATTAGATACTTTGGACTTGGCAGTGAAGATGAGTTAATTTTGTTTCTCTGCACAAACCCCAGCACAATGGGGGTTTGAAGCACCATTGTTACTCAGTACTAAGAAATAAAAGCCATAGGAAATGAAAACGATTAGGTATCCATTGTTCTGGTGTCAAATTTTGCCTTTAGTTACAGCAGTCTCTTCTCCAAATCAATGGGAACTTTGTATCCCACATTCAAGGGCAAAAGGTGGCCTCTTTCCAATATTCTGGAACTTTGGCTACTTCTTCTTTTCCTTGGATCTCACTGTACTTCAGCACCTGTAACCCATCCAGGAAGACAACAGTATATTTCACAATAATGGGTGTCCTGCTGCCAACTGAAAATCTGGGTCCAGACTCGTCCATTTCTGTCCATATCAGATATTATCTTATTTCCTAATATTGAAATTAATAGGACTGCTCTATAGAATAAAACGCTGAAAGAAAAATCTGTGCCTTTTCATGAGAGCTGTGGGCCAGTGTCCATAGTAAAAAAAAAGTTATAAATGCTCACTGAGAAAACATTCAGTACCTCAGCACTGTTTTTAAAAAATACTGAACTGCTCAGTAATGGGGAGAATTTGCTTTCAAAACAACAGAAAGAAACTAAGCCTTAAATTGCTAGGATGTCAGCCTTCCACAGAATGAGTCAGTCAGTCACAGTGTGGTGTATGCGTAGTAAAGCATCCAGTAAGTTGAGTAAGCGGCACAAGCTGTCATTACCATTAAATAAGATGTCTGTATTTCTCATTAAGTCTCAACATTAGAGTGAGCAGGAGAGGATTTCAGTCTCAGGTGCAGCTAATGAAAGAATTTTCATAACACCATAGGAGAAAGACCATCAGGGCACAAAGGCAGTCACTGAGATGCACCAGGACTTGAGCAGTATGCTCAAGGTAAGAAATAAATATACACCTCATAAGCATGAGAATAAATATGAATGCTGGTAATGCTCAAAGGTCATCACCACCAGATCTCTGACTTCTTTATCAGGAAAAAAAATTTCCATTCCATACAATCAGACTGGGAAAGGCATAAATATTAATAAATGAGAGCAGCATTGAAGTGGACATGGTGCAGGTGACAGAAGTCTGGACAGCTTGTGACTTTTAGGCAGGATCCCCACCTCCCTCCCTGGTTTTATGGATGCAGACATCACGGCTTGACAACAGGATTTATGTGACATTCAGACATTTGTCTGCAACTAAAAATGTGTGGACAGAAGTTCTGACTAACAGCAATAATTTATTGCTGATGGAGCGACACTGTTTAGGACCTCACTAGGAGACATGAATAATTTTCATGCTTCTTCATTCATTACCTATAAATTTAATTTCTAAACTCTAACTCAACTATCACTGCATTTCTTCTGCTGCTTTTACTGTCTTTGCAGGGTGTTTCAGTTTGCTGCATTTAGTCTTTTTTTTTTTTTTTTTTCAGTGAGCATATGTAAAAACAAAAGCTCCTATCTCCAAACTTATGTGTAATTCTGTTGGGTTTTCTTCTTTGTCTTGAGTTTAATCTCTTCTGGCCAATCTTATCTCTTGGACCAGTCTATAATATGATAGCTGCAGGTTTTAGTAACACTTGTCCTTACTGGTTAAGGCTGGAAAAGGCTGCCTAAGTTTCTACCCTAATGTGATATTAATAGTAGCCTTGTACCCTAATACTACAAGCTATTACTCAACTTAGAGTATGAATGCTGCTAATGATCAAAGCTCATCACCACCAGATCTCTGACTTCTTTATCAGGAAAAAAAAAATTCGATTCCATACAATCAGACTGGGAAAGGCATAAATAATAATAGATGAGAGCAGCATTGAAGTGGACATGGTGCAGGTGACAGAAGTCTGGAAAGCTTGCGACTTTTAGGCAGGATCGCCACCTGTGGATCCCCCTGGTTCCGAGTCCTATGACATGCAAGTGTGTGAATGTCATATTTACTATTTCTGAAAGCTGTTGTATGTAAGCAATAATAACAGAATACTTCTTATGCCTTTCTTTCATATGGTTTAAACTCAGGACACATGAAAATTACCAGGATTTAAACTACAAAAATAAGCTGTTTCAGTAGGAGATATTGTTAAACTCTTTGATGTTATTCCATAAATGTGTAATTCTGGAATTTATCCTAAATTAAGACAAAAAGTGCAGAAAAATTGCACCAATGCAGACTCGAAGTCAAACAAAAAAAAACTCTGGTAGCTTGTGTGATGATGAATGGGATTCTTATTAAGATTGAGTGAACACTGAGCTATGCACTTGGGAAGCATGAGGGGGTGAAGCCTACCTAGTAAAAATCCTTCCTCTTATAAACCGATCTCCTTGCATTTTTGGTGCAGAGGGAGCCATACCACTAGCTGACTGGCAGTCACTGGTACTGAAAATACATTTGAGCCTTTTCATACAAGGGACATTGCCAGATTGACAGATAAACTCTGGCACGTAGCAATGTCACTCACAAATGAGAGAGACTGGAAATTTTGAGTGACTTCTGGACCTGTGTAGTAGCAATAACTGTTAAATAGCATTGATCGCAACAATTAAGTTAACACTGCTACAAATGCAAAGATTTACAAGCTGCTTTTGTTGTTCACTGTCACAGCCCTATTAAGTGCAGCCGAAGAAAATATCTTTAAAGTAGGCTTGATTTTGAAGAAGGTGAAGAAATAGAATACATGGAAAAGGATTTTTTGTCCTGTATTCCTGTGTGTCTATTAATGGAAGGAAAGAATGCAGCCAACAGCAAGCAAGCTGGATAATACATAAACTTCCTGTAAGAGAGGGGGGGAGAAATTCTAGCTGAAATATTTCCTCTTATGTCCCAAACTTGATCCTGGCTTGAGAGAAGGTATTTTAGAGGGCCTTTTCCATGAGCAATAATATATATATATGTATATATACACACTAAATTAGTTATTATGTTTCATTTCTTGGGAACTACAAAGTCCAGATTTTGTTCTGATCCAGAACTCATTTTTAATTTACCTTGAAGTTTTATTTTTCCCACAGAGAAAAAGAATTGCAGGATATCTTCCTCTGGAATAAGTAATATCACTTTTCAAATTCTTACTTTTCTTGAACTTTTTTTCTATACAAAATGCTATTTTTTGTAATCTTCTTCATGACAAAGAGATAATATTACTGCAGGATACAATGTCATACGATACAAAATGTTATCTTTAAGACTAGTACAAACGTGAAAAAATAATATTGCATCTCATCTGGAATCAACAGTGACTGAGAATTAAAGGCTATTTTAAAATTGTGCATGTGGAAGAAAATATTGGTATGACATAATGGCTTATGTAATGTTCTGGATCAAAGTATTTCCTGCTCCTATTTTTTATGAATAACTGACACCTTGAACAAGAAGGTTGATACTCATTGTATAGATTAAAGAGGCTTTCACTAATCATGTATTCATATGTATTCATTTCTCTGAGACCTATTTTTATAAAAAAACCCCACAGAAAATCTCTTAGTGAAGGTATTTTAATCTGTGGCAACTCATTGCAGTTTCCAGGAAATATCTCTGGCCTTGGCATATTTCTCTGCCTGCAGAACCTGGACCGGAAGCCATTCCTATCACTCTGGAAGTCATCATTGCTAGTGCATCAAGCAATAGGCTTTTATTATAAATCACAATAAAAGGCATATAAACAAATACAAAATATCATAGAATCATCATAGAATACCAGGTTGGAAGGCACCTCAAGGAACATCTAGTCCAACCTTTAAACATAAATAAATACAAACCTAGAAATGATCATTCTAAGACAAATACACACCTTCAGCAAGGGAGATATTCTCAGGTTTCCTAACTCATTTTCACCGTTTCGAATATATAAGTATTGGCTTATTTTTTTACAGTACTACCTTCATATTACTAATTTTAAGAGTTTCAGAACTGAGTTCAAGCCCATTTCTATGACGAATATTGAGGTTAAATGTTCTTCTGTCTCTTTGCATTCTACTAAGAAGGAAGGCCAGAATCCAGAATCTATAGACAGACTCTTGATTCAGAGTTGTTGTTACATTTGAATTTTGTGTGATAGGTAGCTGAGGCTTGGATAAAGTTAGCTGATCAATACAGAAATAGGCAAAACATTCAGTATTGAATCAGTGGAGCACAAAGAATACATAGCAATGCAAAAAACCACCTTGACCATTTAAGGTACAAACAATATCCATCCCTGTTTGGTTTTTCATAATTATTAAGATTTATGTCTAGAACCAGTAGAACTTATCATAGATACGGAGCCTTCAATGTACCTTAAGAAGCAGAAAAGGTACTGAGAACACGCCATGATTATAATTCTTCTGTGCACCTTGTGCAGTGTGATTCAATTTTACCAAACTGACACTAATAGGTTGTTCTCTTCAGTCATCTCCAGTAACATGCTAAAATCTTTTTTTTCTTTCCTTCTTATAGTAATTGCCTCTGAAAGCATAATTATTGATATTTTAAGTGAATAATTTGAAATGTTGGTATTGCTTTTTCATCATTCTTTTTCTGCTTATCATTACTTACACTGGGTTGATTTGATATAGCATTATTCATAATAATTGTATTCCTAAATAAACCTTTACCTTATGACTTTTAGACTCAAGTCTTAGTTAGATTTGTTCCAGTTAATAGAAAGAACAACATTCAGATAAATCCTTTTCAGTGCCAATATACAATTTTACTAGCTTTCCAAGGGCAAAATACTGACACAGAAGTACAATGGTGTGGTTTGTTTTTAACCTGTTAAACAGGATACTTACCACTATTGCGAATTCTTTCTTCTAAAAGGACAGTATGTCCCGTAGGAAGTTTCCTACTGAAGATCTCAGCTGAACGGAGGAACATGGCTTCTACTGCTGAGCCCTTCAGCAAAGCAATCTGATCTTCATGATCAAGGGTTTGGAAGCCTGGGAAGATGTTAAAGATAAGTAAGGCAGCAACTGAAAAGCCCCCGCTACTTTCTGTCCTGTTAAGTCTTGCCCATGAGGTGCTACACATCTGCATAACCTTGATAATGATGTCAGTAGGGTTGCCAGCTGCTGGGGAAACTGAAACCCATATTTCAGAAAATGACACAGATTTGGACCTCACTGAAATTTATGAGAATTAGACTTGTGTTTCAGTGTTCATGGAACTTTAAGAGGAGTGTGATAAACAAATTCTAGTGGCATGACATAACCAATAGTGAGGATTTTGTATAGCCTGATGCCGCTTCCTAATAACTTCTGTCATGTTTCCACCAGAGCTCTCTATATGACTCTCCCACTACCATGCTGCTTTCAGCCCTTTCCATGCTCTGATGGTAAAAATCAGCATTTGAAACATCTAATTTAAAATATTTTGCCTTGCCTTTTGTCCTGGTTTGAGTGAGAACAGAATTAATTCTGTTCAGTGATTTTACCTTTCAGCTCAGTTCCTCTAACTAACTGCACTGTCTGAAGTCAGCAGCCTGTTTTCACAGACAGTGTCTGCTGCTGGCAGT
>JAAGNO010026685.1:117961-128324 GCA_033439905.1 Ceryle rudis | reverse complement strand
GCACCAGCACCCCTCCAGAATGTCTTAACCCAGCAGCCATGGACAGAGCTGCCCACCCCCACCTTCACCCCCTGCCCCGAGACCAGGCTCGGCGCGTGCCGAGCCCCGCAACCCGCACGGCCCGGCCCGACCCGACCCGACCCAGCGGGGCTCGACCGGCGGCTGCCGCCAACCGACCCTTCCTGAGGCAGAAGATGGCTGAGCGCAGCCTCCCCGCGGGATGGAGGTAGCTGACTCTCGGCGGAGCCGGCGTGCGGGGAGGGCTCCTGCCCGCTGTGCTGCCAATCCTCCCGCGCCGCCGGTGGGGCGGGCGGCCCTGGCTCGGTAGGCGCAGGAAAGATCCGTCCCAAGCCTCGCCTTTCGTGTTCCCTGCGGTTGGTTTAACCCGTCTTTCCTATGGCTGGGATATACAGCTCGACACTGAAGACCCTGGAGGATTTAACTTTGGACTCTGGTTATGGGGCAGGGGATTCCTGCAGGTCCCTCAGTCTCTCTTCTTCCAAATCCAACTCCCAAGCCTTCACCTCTTCTCAGCACAGAGGCAACTGGTGGTACTACTCGGGCTCCATGAACAGTAGGAATAACAGCTGGGATACCGTCAACACTGTGCTGCCGGAAGACCCCGAGGTCGCAGATATCTTTTCCAAGTGTCCTAAGCTGCCGGATCTAGAGGAATACCCTTGGACTGATGAAGACATTGGCAAAATACTCCGCAAAGGGAAGGGAGATGGCAATAACAGGAGCTTTTCTCAGGAAGCTGTCAGGAGGCTCTCGCAGTTGCTGAGACGAGCCTTGATCAGGGTCTCCAGGGAGGCCCAGCGGCTCAGCGTGATGCACTCCAAGTGCACCAGGTTTGAGGTGCAGAGCGCGATCAAACTCATCCAGAGCTGGTCGCTGTCGGAAAGCTGCGTCTTGGCGACTGTCAAAGCGCTCTCTCTGTACAGCATGAGCGCTGGAGATGGACTGAGGAAAGGTAAATCGGCTCGATGTGGCCTCACCTTCTCCATAGGGAGGTTCTTCAGGTGGATGGTGGACACGAGGATCTCGGTTAGGATCCACGAGTACGCAGCCATCTCTTTAACGGCTTGCATGGAAAACCTCGTAGAAGAGATCAAGGCTCGGGTTTTGGCAAGTCAGAGCCCGGATGGTGGAGGAGGGGAGATCTCAGCTGAAATCCTGGAGATGGTTATCAACAACGATGCTGAACTTTGGGGAGTGTTGCAACCTTACGAGCATCTCATCTGTGGGAAAAATGCCAATGGTAAGAGCCAAATTTTACCATTTCTAATCCTCATTCCAGTGAGTTTACAGTAAAATCGGTGACTTCTACGGATATGGGGTGTTTTTTCTGTTGGTTTTGCTGTTGTTTTCTTTTATTTTTTTTTTTCCATCTGAATTCCATCTCGGTTGTGGTTTGTGTGTGTGTAAAGCAAACATCACGGTTTTACCGGGCAAGAACAATCCTGCTTCATTCTTAAGATGTACCAGTTTATAAAAGGTGTGAGGCTGTAGGAAACCAAGTGCCAATGTCCTAACAAATGCCTCGTGACTTTCTACCAGCTGCTGTTTTGAGTATTTTTACTGTAACTAGCGTGTAAACGTTCTCATCTGTAACCATAAGGTGAAATGTGCTTTTATAAGTCACTCTTCAGAAAATACCATTATTATTTTTAAGCAAAATTTGTATTATAAGCAGTATCTCACAGTTTCATCTTAAAGATGCCAATCCCACATACAGCCCGGAGAGGAAAAACACTGTAATTTATTCTTTTTTAGTAGTAAAATTAATTTTCTGTGCAAAAACTTAGAACCACGTTACGTAGGCAGCCTAGTTTAGCAGAAACCGGTGTTGTAATTGAGCTCGTGCAACAAACAGGAGCTTGTGCTTGGTATGCCAGGGCGAGTACGTAGGATGGTGTCTCAGTAATGAGAATAACACAGTGTCAAGGTACTTACCTCTGTAATTTGTTTAGAAAGCAGATTTTTTGAGCAGTTAAGAAAATAAGCAGATAGAGGAATGTTGGCGTCTTCCTCCGAGACCGAGGAGCAATTTGAAACGCTTCAGTCAGGACAGTTGTGTTAAGAAGCTGCGCTGTTTATCTTGCGTTGTCACACTGAGAAGTACCATATTTTTTTTTTCCCCTGTGGAAAATGTAGAGAAACATTCAATTTGGAAAACTATTCTGTGTACCACACACAGTTTCATGACTTCTGCTGGCTGCATCGTCACGGTCAGATATTCCACGCGTAATACCGTTCAGATTTAACTCTTTCTGAATCCAAGTGGCTTGGTCCTCTTTGTAAGATAACAAGAGACAAGTAAAGAGGTAGGTTTTCCCTGAGGAAAAAATACACCTTAGGTAAATGTTAGTAATGCAAGACTTTGTCAGGGAAGGGCTGACTCACCGTCAGCTCCTTGGGTGGATCAATTGCCGGTGGTTGTACCAAAGCAATAATGTCATGACTCGGATCACTAGTAGATGTCTGCAGTGACTGTCCCTGTTGGGTCAGCCTGGTTCAAACTACAGTGTAAGAGGCCGGCAGCTGTCAGGGTGCTCACAAAACCCCTCTCGTACACTCTACCTGCCTTCTGTCCGCCGGCGACGTTACTAAAGGTATGCGAAATAAATGCGAAGAGCCCGTTGGAATGTGCTCTTGGCACTGGTACAAGGTGTAGCTGGGACTTGAAAAGTCAAACACGGGCATCTACTTTTTAAATTACAAGCTCTTAGGTGGAAGACTTTAAAGGTACGAGGATGTCTTGTCCTCCTTGTCGTAATTCTTTGCGTGCCATAGGTGCGTTTGTCACCAGGTCCAAAAAGAGGACTTCAGTTCCCTCTCTCGTTCCTTATTTAGGGAAGCTGGAGTAAAAATATTGTGGTTCTGTAAAATAAAACACATGCTTTAGCCATTCCGTGCTTCTGCCTCCCGGGTTCCGTGTGTAAAACAGAGAGGAAGAGTCAGGCTCTCCCAGAGCTTCTTGTTTGTTTGGGGTTTTTTTCCCCTTAAATCTCCTTCTTGGAAAAATTGCAATGAATGAATGGAAGGTGGTGTTCAGTGGAGACAGGAGTGACTGTGCAGGGCAAAGCTTATAAATATTCAAAGCACCAACTGGTCAGTTATGATAACGCTTGTGCGGCGGCATACCAAGCAGTCGCCGGCCGCAGAAGGGTTGGCTTCTGTTACCTCTTTTGTTGTTCCTGCCTTTCAGATCAATTCTGTCAATAATTGAATGCATTTTTTAAAGTCTGAAAGTGGAATGAAAACCGTTCGTGAAGGTACCCTGCGATTGCCTGTGACAGTCTGTCACTACTGTTTTACCTGACACAAGTCAGTGAATCTTCTAAATGGCTTTTCTTGCAATTGTAAGGCCAGAAGTGGTTTTATATGGATGCAAAAAAGCTCGAAATAACTTCTTTCTTCTTCTCCCTGTAGGAATTGTAAATGAGTAGTATTCACATCATTCACCGCAGCGCTTCCAAATGATCTTGTCTTTTACATTAATTTAAATCTGAGATAGTGGTAAAATAACCGGATTTATTCCAGTATAAGGAACAGGAAAACCTGGTTTACTGTCATATTTTTTGATTTCTTTTATAGTAAGAGCATTTTAATAGAGCGCTTGTAAATGGCCAACTTGGCGTATAAACAAAACATTTTGTTTTATGGCACTGAGTTTGATGTTAGAGATAAAAAGCACTTTGAGGTTAAGTTCTAACTCCAGTCAAGCATCGCAATCTCCGGCTGAAATCCGGGGCAGCGTACTCTGCAGAAGATTGCACTGGATTATCATAATGGGCCTATCTGGCATTATGATCTATTGGATACCGGTTTCATTATTAGATCAGGTTAATGTGCTTCTTTGGAGTCGAAGAAACACTAAGTAAATACACAGATCTTAGGAAATTCTCCCAAGACTGAGGTTTAAACCTGGATTTCTTCAGTGACTAATCTCCCATCAAAGACAGTAGTCCAGTCGCTATTCTTCTTAAGGCTCTTTGGAGGCTGAAAGCTTAATAGGTTTGTGTCGTAACAAAGGGGTTTTAATCAACACTTGGTATGTGAAAGGTAAAGTTTAAAACTCTCTAAATGCTTCGGGGGGGTATTGAAATATTATTTATAAATAAATAATAATCCGTGGCTCGCTTATTTATTCGCCCTTTCGGTGAAGCTGCACGTTCATCAGCTATTTGCTGCTTCTGTGAGACATTTTCTGCTGAGTTCTGACTTTGTACCCAAGACTCGGTCTCCCTGCTTTGAAAGGAGGAATGTTATGTGAGTTTGTGGCCGTGGGGAGTTGGGTGAAGCTCTCTGGGGATGTTAATGCTACCGAGGGCGAAGCCTTTTTCGGCAGAATCTAGATGGGATGTTGCAAAAACAATGCAATGCGAGCTGAAAAGGAAACAAAAGCAGCAAAAATGATAAGCGGCTGGAAGGTAAAATGGGAAACGTCGTGTAAATTGGAATACATGTTTTATTTTCTATTTTTAATTGCATGGAAATGCGAGATGTGCGCTGGTTTGATACAGCTGAAGTGGAGAATGTATCTGGTAAACGTATCTGGTAGCTTCACTGGGATTTTGAGACTTGCTAGTTTGGGATATTAGAGTCTATTGATTTAAAATGCTTGTTGGGAGGTGAGGAGAAATGTGAACTCGCCTTGGAAATGTGATTCTTTGACTTGATGTCCCTTTGTTTGACTGGTGCGTGGCTCATTGGAATCTGAGCTGTCAGCACGGCAAATACATTTTGATTTTATTGCCCCGTTACCTACAGCTCTTGGGTTGTACTTTACTATCTGGTTATCACCGAGCTCTCCTGCGACAGCCAGTACACCTGCTGTGCTGTTTCATGCATCAGCACATCCTGGTGTTGGGTAGATAGAAGTGTTGACAGATGTTTTTGCAGAAAAAAAAAGACAAAAGAAAAAAAAAAAAAAAACTTCTCTGTGGACAAACTAATCCACAAATTACCCCGCTGGTTTGCTGAGCTGATGAGTAGTAGAAACAGAGAGTGAAATAAGCTCTACTTGTGTCTTGAAGACATTTGTCTGAGAATGGGGGCTGAGGGGGGGAATGTGTGACCTTTCCTCATGGTGGGAGGGAATGATTTAGCTTCAAAAAATTAGCCCAGGGATGAGTTTTCTTCTCGTTGATACTAAACATACGTGGCACACCCTACCAGTGTCCAGCGTGGACTTTGGATTTACTATCAATAACTAACCCCATTTTCGTTTCTGCTTCTCACTGCACTGATACAGGTTAAAAATGATGGCTGACGTTAACTTGGAGGATTTTTAGAACTATGTCATTATAAAAAATTCTTTTTATAGTTAGGAAAGTGGTCTGAAATAACTGTTTTATTTCAGCGTGTTCATGGTACTGTACTGAAATCCAGCGTGGAAAAAAAATAATAGTTCTAGGACACGCCAATAAATAGAATATCCTTCTGTCATCTGAACTGAACGAACTGGTGTGCTCATAAAGAGCCTCACCAGTTGAATAATCTAGCAGCTTCACAGCTACTGGGGGGAAAAACCGATGTGTCAGAAGGGGTACATTTTGGGGACGAGAGCTGCAAACACCATCAATAAACTAAGCTGAGTAGAAATACAAGGCTGGTGCTGCAAGTGGTTTGCAAAGTATTTAAAAAAAGGATAGTCAAGCACATGCTTCTGTCTTCTGCATCGTTGTAGTTTGGATCAGCATCACTTAGGGGGGATTTCTGGGGTGGGATGGGATAGAGCTACGTGCACGTTTCCATATTAGATGAGTTGGTCGTAGCTGGGATCCTACTGGAGCTATGGCTTCGTTCATCTCCGTACCCCAGCGCACCTTGTGTGCTTTGCCTCCTACACACTCAAGAGCTTGGATTTATATCCCCAAACCCACAGGGACACATTCTTTAAGCCTGACTGTTAGTGCTTGTGCACACACGCTCAGCTCTCCCCCAAGCCAAAACCACTGGATGCGCAATTGGAACTGCGAACGGCCGCAGCCGCGCGGTTCTGCCCCACCAGCACCAGAAGTGCACAGAAGAACACGGCCGTTTGCTCACATTGAACAGTGAGAATTCGGGCTGATGAGCAAAAGAAAACCAATCGTTTCTGCTGCTCTTCTGGTTTTAATGGGATTGATTTACACGTTGAGTGTAAGTGTTGGGGTAAATCTAAGTGAGCCTGAGGCAGTGGTCAAACCAGTACAAGTGGTGGCTTCGTGCTTTCTGAATTTATGAATTGGAACAAAAGTATTTCAACAGAACTCTGATTCCTTCCCTTAGAGAAGACCTACATTTAAAAAAGAAAAAAATAGAGTAATTGGTGGACCTCGTTGAGAGCATTTAAGGATTCCAAGCTGTGCGTTTATGAGTGAGGAGAGCCTCGTAAGTGGGGTCATCTTCTTGGCCTTATCACGAGAAGCGATAATAGTAAGAGGAAAGGATGCAAAAATGTGGAAAGCTTTCTTCCTTTGACCCAAACGCATCCAGACTTGCCTTCTGACTGAGGTCACAAACCCAGCTGGAACTCTGAGCTCATTCTGGTCCTTAGGAAACGTTTGGCTCCGGCGGGTGTGACTTGGTCTGCTTGGCAACTGGGGTGAGGAGAGACGGGTGCTGGGACAGGCCAGCCCTGGGCAGGGCACGACTGAAGGGTTGTTTGTCACCCTCTAATTAAAGCGTCTGCCTGCAGCCTGCTGGGGTGGCGGCTGCAGCTTTTGTGAGTGTGGAATACGTGGGATAGAATTAATAGCGTGAAAGTAACTTCGGAGGGACAGGAATGTTGTAACTGCTGCCGTCTTCAGGAGTGGAAACTCGGGATCAGTCCTTTCAATTCAAGTTAAAGGGAATTCCGAGCTGTAAAATCTTTGGTTATTAAAACCTACTTGTTCATGTGTCACTTGCAGATGAAAGCCCCTTAGAATTGTAAACTTCCTCCTCATCTGCTCAAAACCTGTTACTTAATGATGTGCTTTCATTAACCGTAGTCGAGCCGATGTGTTTTGTGGTGGTCTTCTAGGAAGCAGCTGTTTGGATTGGTCTTTACTATGATCTGCACATGCAACACACAGAAGTAGACATTCAGCAGAGCTGAGAGTGTGGATTGTAACCTGTGAGAATCGTTAAATCGGGTCCCAGGGATTGCTGTGAAATGTATTTACCTTCTTCCTGCTGACCAAGCAAGAACTGGCTGATCTTCTTCGTATGGGTTTGACCCAGGCGACCCGTAGATTCATTCTAAGCCTGAGCACTTGTCCATCTTGTTCTGGTTGTGTAATTATTATACCTAGACCATTTCTTTCTTAAAAAACTTGTTTGATGATCACCAGGCTACTGAACCTGCTTCACCTCTGAACTGGTCAAAATACCATCTGCTGGAGGATGCTGCTGCAAGGTTTCATTCGGTCATCTGTGAAAAGTGCTTTTAGGCCGTGAAGCGACAGGGACAGGAGAAGGCAAAGCATCTTCTTCCTCATCTTGGGTCATCGCGGGTCAGCTTACATTGTTCATGTGTTTGGCTTGAGGCTTTCTACGCTACCTATGTTGTCTTACGCTGGGGATATGCATCTCTGTTTGCTTATCTTATGCACAAGGAGCAAGTCAGCTGCTCGATGGGTTTGTGAAAGTGAAATTGAAGTTGCAGTCTAAGCTCTGATGATGATGATTATTAATTTTATTTAAAAAGAAAGCTAGAGAAGTTCTCAAGTGACCAAAGCAGTGCTTTTTGGGAGTGTTGCCACAGCGGTTGATCCAGAGACTGGATTTGGCTCTCCCTGTCCCAAAAAAATGAGAAAGTCTTGACATATGCAAGAAAGAGGAAAACTCTGGAAAATATGCTGAAGTAATTGCTGTAGTTTTTGTGTAGTGACACCAAAATGCTTGAGATGATGAAGGGCATTTGTGGTATAATCATGGGATAGAGACTAAGAACTGAAGCCAAATAAACATTTCAAGAGCAGCTTTTCAGTTCATGCTTGGGGATTTATACCAACCGATACATTTGCTGTGGGGCTGTGCAAGATCAAAGTAAACCTTGTTTATGATATTTTGGGGACGAGAGGAAAGGAACATTACGGACAGACATAATCTGCTCGTCCCCTTCTTTAGTGTTTATAACATTACAGTCCACATTGGATGCTTCTGTTGCTTTCATTTTGAGCCCAATCTGCAATCTGTTGCCTGAGACCCGGAGAATAAAGAAGAAAACGCGACTGTGTTTACATTAGGACTTATACATTAAAGAGATAAACATGCAGAGGCATAATTATCTATTATTTTCTTGATCCTGTATAGCTATGGTTTTTTTTTTCCCCGATTAATTCCAGTGAAGAGATTTTTTTCTTCTAATATTTACATTTTATTGCTTGTGGACAACATGCACATTACTACTTCAGCTGAAGGGAAAGGGTTGAATATTGGCAAATAGCTGAAGTTGGGAATTAGGCCGGTTTCGTCTCGTCTTCTTTCTTCAAACTGTTTGGGATTTTTGATGTTTTAATAGAATTTAGTAGAACTCAATTTCTTGTTTGCTTCTTTTATTTACACGACCACCCAATACTACTTCACGCAGCACAGACTCGTGTCAGAACTGGTAGATGAAAGCAAAACCTCTTGTTTTCTAGTTGCTTTGAGACACTTCACTCATCTTTGATTCCACTTGGATGATCCACTGATGATCCTGCAGCTTCTTTTAACCTGAAATAGCTTGTCCTCAGAAGGGCTCTTCTGTTTCTGCATCACAAATCATTGAGAGGTTTCCTTTTTATTTCTTTCTTGGGTTTTGGGGTTTTTTTTTGGTGCAATTTCCTGACCTAACACCACAGGTCTAACCAAAACCTGGGGATATATGTGTGTTGTAATAATATAAGAGATAATATCCAGTGAAATGAGTTTCCTCTGTGGGGGTGGATGTGTTTTCTGATTAAGTGCACACTGAATTTCTACTCCTTGGTTTGAACATTGTCTTCCCTCCGCCCCTCGCCCTGTTTGGTGCTCAACTTGCACTGACAGTTTTGTTTAGTCTAGAGATCATAAAAATTGCTCCAGAGTTGAACTGATACAGTTTTATTATGGTCTTAATATGGTTTCTGGTACTTTTAAGTTATATAAAATTTATAAGGTGCCTTTGGATATTTTCCCTGGAGTGATGGTTTGAGTGGGGGAAAGAAGATTTGAACACTGTAACAGCAACCAAGACATAGCCTCCTTATTAGTTGCTTTTAATAAACAGCTCTTCTGTTGAATTCACTTGGATTGAGGCCACGTGTTGGTCCGAGGTAGTTTTGGTTTAGTACTTTGTAATAAACTTAAGGGCTTTACACCTCGAGGTGGGAGAAGCTTTGATGGTGACCATTTATTCCATAGAAAACCCGATGTCCTCCAGCGTCTGCTGGGGGCAGGGAGGGATTTAAAGCATCTGTACTCGGAGGTATATTTTGTAGCTGTGATGAGGGTGACTGGTGCGTTCTTCTTCATATTATTCCTTGAAAAATGTGTGTCATTCCCCACCCCCTCATCTCCCCCCGGCCCTATTCTCTCAGGGCAGTGCCAGATGCAGAGTCTCTTATTAAAGCCACTCAAGGAAGATTCACATTTAGCGCTACATTTCCCAATGGAAAGCAACCCTGGAATTATTTTCAGGCATTTTTTTTTCCCTGTGTATATAATTTTGGGTTTCGTATTTTTGTTGCAGAGATGTAGAACTGCAGCTTTCCTCACCGGTTATTTTGTGGGAGGCGGCACGTGCTGCACATCAATAAAATTTGGGGAGGGGGGGGATTGTTTTGCTTTGTTTTTAACCGCTCGCGGTGACCTGTGACCTGCTGGAACCGAGTGATAAAACAGTGAATTTTTTTTTTTTTTCTACCTTGACAGCAGCTCAGAATATCATTTTCCTTCTAAAGTATGATGATGTATAGGTACGGCTGCGTGACTGTGGGGTGTTTTTTATGTTCCCTGCAGAAGGCCAGAGCTTCCCTAAGGCAAGCACAATTTATACATTCAAATGAACATAATTTATTTAGCATGAAGGTAACTCTTGCCACATAGCCAAGACTTAGATAATGCACGTGTTATGGAAGAAGATACTAAATTGGCACGGGGCATTTGGCCCACCACCATCTGCAAGGCCTGCGCTCCAGTTTTCTGCTGTTGCCATGGGCTGCAGACTCAGACAGGAAATCATGGTAGGGTGGGAAAGGGTCCAAAATATACATAGCAAGTATAAGGTTTGCAGTTAAAAGGGAGGCAGAGAACAGAGTATCTGTTCTACTGCACAGGCAGCGCAAAGGAAAGCTGGCTGGTGTGCGTGCCTGCGCGCGCACTTTAAACGACGTCTTTTTTTTTTATTATTACCACTAAATACACA
>JAAGNO010026685.1:99145-117951 GCA_033439905.1 Ceryle rudis | reverse complement strand
TTCAGATTCTTTTTTTTTTTTTTTTTTTTTTTTTCCGCTCCCTTTCTGTTGTTTAATTTTTAAAAGCTTGCATTTTTTCCGTGTAAAGTAAGGCGTATAACTTCAAATGATCCATTTATATACGAGGGGCCTGATTCAACCCTCCCTTAACTGGCCGTGCTGTCTGAAAGAAGAGTTTCTCGTTGAATTTTTCTGTGGAAGATGCTCCTTAACTAAAAAATAACAACAAAACAGCAGGCGGTGTCATGCTAGTGCTGCATTCTATACTGACAGAACAGGAGCTCAGCAAACTTCTTAAGGCAAAAACCTGAACTAAAACTTTTTCTCGCAGGCCCCTCTGTGGTTTTTAATTCTGACTGAAGGGAACCGTACAAGAGGGTGGTTTGTTCTCCGGGCATTTTCCAACTGTAGCTTTTATTTGGCCGTAAGAACCTCTTCCTGCTTGCCTTAGTTGTGTGTGTGTAGTTCCTTTTCAGCTGGATGGAAGAATGGAACTGTGAACAAGAGTAAGGTGAGGTCTGTGTGTTGCAGTGCCAAATATTGGTGAGGTACTTGCCAAGAATGAGACTGAATCTACCAATTAATCCCATTTGGAAATCAAATAACTTAGGTAGCATTTAACCCTGGGGCTAGGACCAGTGAATGAGGCAGTCTGCTTCATGACCCTGTTATCTTGCAGTAACTGCTACTTTTTTCTTGTCATATAATCTCAAAAAGACATGCTGATTTTTAATTTTTTTTTTTTTATTATTATTATTATTTTCTCATTTATTTTAAATAAAATCCAACCGGGACCATTTTCCAACTGGGAACTGTCTCAGCCAAGCCATCTGCCTGAGTCTTCAGCAAGCACATTGTATTTCTAAAAGGCATTCTATCGAAAACATCATCCTTCTGAAAAGTTTGAGCTGATTCTACATTAAAAGAGGTGATCCAAAAAGCTGCTTCTGATTTGCATGCGAACGCTGCCAACTATTTCTCTGATGAGAGTACATAACAAAGGAGCGCTGGAGTGATTTGAGCAAGGCTGATGTGAACAATCTGTTGTGGGTTAGAGCTCCTGATAGTCCAGAGTTGTGAGAAGCTACTGTCACTTGTATTTTCAACCTGTGATGTGTTTAGAGGTAGGAGATCTTTTGTCATCGGGTCCCCTGAGCCAGTTGTGGGGGGGGAGAGGTACAATTTTTCTTGCTTAAAAATACTCCTGAGGATTTCATGGGCCAGCTTCATCTGACTCGTAGAAGATTACAGAAAAGTTGTATTGCCTTTGTTTTAATTAGGGATTGGTAGACAAATTCTAATTTGACTTTTGGGTCGGAATATGAATTAAGAATCCATTCCTTCCCTAACCTTGCTATTTTCTTAGCTGTTCCTGAGGAGCTTGCTCGGTGGGTATCTGTGAAAATGAATAGTATTCATTCTATAGGACTGGTTCATCTGAGGACACTTTTCTGCTGTTCGGGGACAACAGGTTACTTTCTGTGCCTGTTATGTGATGAACAGCGTGAGCTGTAAAACACCCATGGGGGAGTGATTTCTACTTTTGTGATTTGCTGTTGAAGAGAAATGAAGCAGTTCATATAAAGCAGCTGCTTATTTTGGAACAAAATCAGCATAATGCATTGAAGAACCCATTAATCACTTAGCTTGGCCTTAATTTATTACTAAAAAAACCTCCAAACTTCTTGCATCTATTTTCATTTCAGGGATGCTAAGAAATACGTTATGTATTCAGATCCATAGGTTAAGAGCATCAGATTACGTTATAAAAGGGAGCAAGACCAAAAGGGATTCTTGTTTGAAGTATTGGCTTTCCATTTTCAGGACTATAAGGAAGGCTGCATAAATACTTTCACAAATAAAGAGCTGCTGTGAGCTATCATCTTCTGCCATAGTTGCCACGTGTAAATTTTTGTCCTGGGATAGTGGCTTCTTCTCTTTGTTCGATCTTTGCCCAAGACAAAAGCCCTCGCTTTCCTGCAAGAATTTCAGGAGGGGAAAAAAGAGAAATAAACCAACTTTTCCATCTCCCTTCAAAAATCCCAATGCTTGTTTTACAAGGGTTGGGATTTACATTCTTATTTAGACTCTTTTAAGTTCCTTGGCCAAGTGTCTTTCTTATATATATATCTATATCCCTTGTGTAGTCCTGATGGCATCAGAAGAGCTTACTACTTTATAATCGTGTTAACTCATTGCAGAGATTTTTGAGGAAATGGATCAACCGTTAAAACCTGGGTTAGTTTTGAGATGGAGGGAAGGGATTAGTAGATGACTTTTTGAAAAGATCGAATGATTTGGTCAGAAATCTGCTCTGTGACTGCACACGAGCATAATACTGTTGTCCCTGCAACCCAAAACATCATCGTAACTGCCGGAGCAAGCTTTCAAGGAAGGTCCTCAACCAGCATTTTCATTTTATTGAGAGGGCACAGGCAGGTTTGTGGTGTTTTTTAATACACAGTAGTTCGTAAAACTGGCAGCCTTAATTGGACCTAACAGTTAGTGGAAGCATATGAGGTGAACCAGAATGAGATCTCGGGGGGGCTGAGTTGCATCTTCTCCTAAAATCCGGATGGCTTAGCACAGCGAGTAGCTGAGGTCGACGGTAATGTAGCCATAATTTTTTGTTTAAATAATGGCATTTGTGTAGCTATGCTAATGAGCTGTATTCTGCTCTCTGTCCTGCCGATTGCAAACTGGACTCTGAGCTTGGTTTACATCTTTAATGGCTTCTGTCTGTGGTAGAGCTCGAGGTGCAGTGATGTAATGGATCAGAATCTGCCCTTATCACGCTGCTTTCCCACAGCAGTCATGCAGCTGTTCACAGATTTGTTTGATTTTTTTTTTATTAATTTTTTTTTTTCCCCCAACTGGCTGCTTTGGGAGACGTTATCCTTTGGCCTCAACTTCCTAATGCGAGTAATCAGCCGCTCTTTGGTAACAACACTGATGGAGCAGGCGGTGGTGTTGAAGGCATTAAGCATTGCTTAACTATTTGGTTCTGCTTAAAACATTCAGGCCTTTAATGAATATTAAGTTTATTTTTATGGGCAGTGAATTACCTGCTTCCACTCTGCCTTTCCCCCTCTCTTTTCCTCAGACAAAAGCAACACTTAAAGGAATGAAGTGTTTCATCCAGTTGTATCTTGTAGGCTTTTATTCATGACTGTCACGGATACCTGAGTGTAACGGAGCAGCATCCCTGCTGATAGCAGGGAAGTTGCACGGGCTAGCAGTTCACCACTCAGTGGTTTGGGTTTTTTAAGTATCTTTGATTTATTCACTGTGAAAGGACTGTGAGCTTCTGAATTAAACCCAAGAGTGGGAGGAGGAATATAAATGAATACTTCTGGGAGCTGGGAATCTCGGTTGTGCTGCGTAACTACTTGGTCCCAGTAGAATCACTGAAATTAGGAGGAGCTCCTCAAGGTCCACAAGTCCAGTCTCTCACACGTAGTTGGACTAGATGAGGTAAGCGATGACTTTGCACAACCTGCCTTATCATTTTAAGGTTAGGTTAAATGTTGCTTATAACTAGACTTAGATTTGTTGTCGTTCTTTATCGCTGACTGCCCTTAAAGTTGCACTGACACAAATGCTGCTGATACGTACCTGGAAAACTGAGTCGGGTGGTGAACTGAGAAGCAAATATTCCAGTTTCTCAACTGCATTGTGATGTGGAGCATTCATGAACGAAAGACTCATTCAGTATTTCTTTGCAAAATGTGGCTCTAAATGCTAGCAGCCTCTTCTTTCTTACACCAGATGCCCGGGAAAACAGGTCCAGGATCGTATCTTACCTAACCCTTAAAAGCAGAAGGTCACCTACAAAACTTAGAGGGCTAATAATATATAAGTAAGTAATCAAAGAGAGTTTTATACCAATTAAAATAACAATGCTGATGACAGTGCAAGTGTCAGTGTACCCGCACTGCTTTTCTTCCATCTTTCGCTTCCTTTGCTTCTAGGCTATAAACTTTTGAAGAGAGACTGAGGTGGAGACCAGGACACCGAAAGTTCCTCTGCATTAACTCTGTTCAGCTCTGGAACAAAGCTCTTAATAAAACCGGAGCTTATAAAGGACTTAGTAAAAACAACTGATCAGATTTGTCGCGTTCTCTTCAGTGAAAATGTTGAGATTACGCTGAAATGTCCCTCAAAGAGGCTGGATCCCATTAGCCAGGAGTTTCACTTCTGGATGCAGGGTCCCCTCTGAGGCTGGCTGGACTGATGGAGAGTAGAGCTGTCTTTTTTGACCTTCTCACAAACTCTGGAAGTGTCAGCAGAGAGAATCCTGAAGAATAAGTTTTATTTTCCTGTATTTGCAGCCTATGCCTCATTGGTATACCCCAGAAAATGATGTTGTCCTGTCTCGAGTAGTGCAACTCAATTGAGTTTGCTGATAGCCAGAGGAAACTTAGTCCCTTCGTACAAACTCACATCTGTCTTTCTCTAACTGAAGGAAACCCCCTGTGAAATTGCTACCCAGAAATGACCTCACTAAGGTTGCTTGCTCAAGCTTTGGGCAGTCAGGTTTGAATAGTCAATGCAGTAGCCAGAAAGCAGCATCAAAACCCCCTATAAGCTAGAGAATAAATGAGATGGTGTTGTCCATTATACCCAAATGCTCTCTAGTTCTCTGCTTTTAGCTCAAAAAAAATGACAAAAATAGTATTCCAGTGTTGCATTTATTAGTTACACCCCTGCTGTGTGAAACCCAGAGAAATTGCTCTGCACAGAATGCTAAAATGCCAGGGGTTAACCGTGCTTCAGTATTTCCTATTAACCCAAGTAACCGTAGTGAGCTACTTAAATACAAACATTGGGGGAAAAAAAACCCCAAATCCTGCACTACTCTAAGTCTGTTGCCAGTGTGTCTTTGAATTTAGGTAATTTCATGCACGCCGAGGTAGACTTTATTTTTCCTTCATCAGCTAAAATAACAATAAAGCTGAAGTTGGTGTATTTATTTAATGAAACACAGGATCCCTGCCCTGATGGTTTTAATCAGTACCCTCGCTATGTGGTAATTAGGGGTTCTCTCCCATGGTTCTGGTTTTACTTAACTTTCAGAATGTGTAGCCAGTTTTAAGTTTCCAGAGATACTTGCAACTAACGTTGCCTCATTTACATGCAGATTATCCAGCGGGGACTCTTAAACATACACTCACGTTACAGAAACGCAGACATTTTTCAGCACTTTCTTATTCAGGGAACAGTGTTCTCGAGTAAAATGTTAGCTTTTGAGTAACTAATTCATTCCACTCCGTGGCTGTAACCAGCTTTTCCAGTTCTTATGCACAAGGATTCAGAAGCTGAAGAGGGCTGAGAGCCAGGATTGTCAGCTCTCCCATATGCTGCTGGATGCACCTCTGCTGATTTAAAAGTACATCCCCGAAATCAGGTTCGGGCCGTGCATTTGCCACAGAGAAGCCCTAAAGACAACACAGGTCAAGAAATGGGCCAGTGCTTTCTTGGGCTAGACAGAGCACATCTGTGGAAAAGAGTT
Organism: Ceryle rudis; assembly: GCA_033439905.1. NCBI lineage: Eukaryota > Metazoa > Chordata > Aves > Coraciiformes > Cerylidae > Ceryle > Ceryle rudis. Next base: position 112,439 of record JAAGNO010026685.1, on the reverse strand, counting down.
TCCAGCAAGCTTCTCATCTTTATGCTTCACAGCAAACTTCCTAAAAGTGACCTGAGAAACGTTTGGATTTGTGTCTCTAACTGTACAGCTGGGGACCATTTGCGCTCCTGGCAGTTACGGAATCACCAGAGACCTGAGGAAGTAGAACAAATATATAGCATTTAAAGCTCTCTAAACCAGCTTCCTTGAATAATAGGTGATGTTAAAATACTAGGTGGTATTTTGGTCCTGATATAAAAGTTTTATTGGTGTGAGTTTGGGCTGGCCACGTTATTCAGGAAGCCACAACCGAGTTTTCAAGTCGTCTGAAATGTGTGCTGGTAAAAAAAAAAACCCAAAAACCAAACCTTTTATAAAGTAATGCAACCTCCACACAGACTTCCTGTGTGTGACTAGTCATCTGTGTCCTGGGATTTAGCTGGTGGGGTGTTTGTGACCTGAGTCTCAGGTGCTGGTTTGTACAAGTGTACAGCTTGTAAAAAGCTGCAGAGAAAGAGGGAGCTTCTCCCAGGCTCTCCCGGTCCCAGGCTTTGGCAAAGAGATTACAGAGGAACCACCTTTGCATTATGCCGAAACCTGTTAATTAAACATTTCTCATTGCAGAACTCGATCATGCTGTTAATTCCTGTCCCTCCCTTCACATGAAGATTAAGAGGGAACTCGTCAGGTTTTATCCAGCACGCTATGAACTTACAGCTACTGTAGGATCAGAACCGTGTCTCATTGTGGGTGTCTGGTGCTGCTTTCCTCTGAGCAGAAAAATCAAAAAGCCTTCCCCAAGACATAACCATTGAAGTGATGAAGCTGAGACAGCGGAGCTTGAGTTTTGGATTGCCAAGGGGAAAAAAGGTTTGCGTCTATGATTTACTGTGCACACCTCGGAATAAATTAATCTGAGAGATTAAAACGTTTTGGATGCGAATAGAAGGCAGTAGCTGGAGTGATTTGGGGTCAGGACAGGATGGGGTTGTCCTGGACAACTGGCACTGAGCACTGCTTCCTAAATGTGGATATATACACCCAACTGGGTTTAAAGGTCTCTGAGAACATGACTGTGTCTAGAATATCCCCCTCCCCCCCATTCTTTAGGAATACTGGTAATTGTGAAAATGCCCTCGTAGTAGAAATGCTGTGTTGGGATGAAGTGACAGTTGCATTGCAGTGGGATCTCATCATTTGTCTGAGGAGCTGTTCAGATTCCTGGTTAAATAGGTATTTCCAGGCTCATTCACTCGTTTCTTTGATCTGTTTTGGCACTTGTTCATTCTGTTGTAACTTTTTCTTTGCAGCCTGACTGTTCTTAATCGTAACATCTTAAGAATTTGGGTACCTACTTCAGATCTGACTTGGAACATGATGGGTTTCATCCTTGCAGTTTTTGGTTAAAAAACCCCTGTGCTTTGAACAGTTTAAATAAGAAAGCATGTTACAATGCATTGTGGAAACCTGTTTAACTGGTACCAGTAACAGTCTACTAATAGCAGCTAAACTTAAACCTATGCTTGCTAAACACAGACACCCCCCCCCCATACACTTATAACAAATGTAATTTTCTTTTGTGAATAAAATATGGATACATAAGTCCTTTTTTGCTCTTGCATGTTGTGGAAGAGCTGGTGTGTGACTACAGCCTGCAGTTTGGAAACCCATGAGGAGATGGAGATTGCAAAAAAAATTGCTCAAAATTCTTCCCCTTCTTCATACTCCTCGCCTGAAAGAAAAGGGAAGGATGACTGAAAATGAGAATTATTATCAGCAATCAGTTAAAAAGGAACCCAGAACTGAAAGGATTTACTGTTCCAGTGTAGCACTACCCCAGCAGTGTGTTGTGCTCGCTGCAGTGAGTTCTGTGGTAGCATCATCCACTGGAGAGCACAGGACAGAGAGGCGGGCTGTGGGTGTCTCCTGCTTTCCAAAGAAAGGGTCAGATATTGTTCCTGCTTTTGTGTCATCCGTATGACCAGTTAGTAATGCTTAATCACTGGGTGCAATCAAAACTTTTGCAGATCTCTCTGGATTTGGCCACCTTGTTCCTATGTGAATGGAAAGCACGTGGAAGGTTGTGGGTGAATCAGTGTGACAAGCACTAGCCAAGGCTTGAAAATATGGGACCTGCATTCACTGCTGGGACTGCTCTGTTGGGAAAGGGGAAAGAAGAACAGATCCCTTTGAGGGGGGGAGGAGGGAAAGCAGACCCCTTTATGAAAATAAGAAGATGTTACGGGATAGATTTAGTTGTATTGGAGTCACCATTTTTTTTCCTAGCAAGGCTTGATTTCATTTTGAGTATTGCTGCTGATAGTAGAGCACCATACTCATTGTACTGATCTGGCACAGAAAATGCAGTTGAAGTGTCCAAGGGCACCTTTCAAGTCAGTGTTAGAGCTGGAATTGAATTCTAGATCTTTTGGTTGTTTTAACTTTGGGGCTTTTGTGCTCCCCCTGCATCCTCCACTGTCCTGCTGTAACTTTAGAGTTCGGGCTTATGGAGAGCGAGTTCCCCTCCGCACAGCACCAGTCAACAGGGAGATTCTTTAACAGTGATTTTATACCATGAGCATCGAGCCTTCAATGAAAGTAACAAAACCCACAAGACCTTACTGCAGAAAAAAACCCAAAACCCTGGGGTTTGGAATACTTTCCACAAGTTCTTTTAACAGCTTGTCTGCTGTTTTCTCTCTAGCCTCACAGGCTGGGACAGTCGTGAAGGAGAGCAGTGAAAATATAAGTAGCCGGTTAACTTGAAGGATTTACGTTCTGCTCGGCTGCAGCATTCTGTCAGAAATAAATGTAGTGTACCATGATGAAATATTTTCAAGACTGCTGCTCACTGCGCAGTCACCCACTTTTGAGTAACATTTCCCTGTTGTAGCAGAACAAACCACGGCGCATACTCATTACGGAAACATGTTTGTGCAGCTCACCGTAGATCCCATCCAGCGACAACCTACACACGGTACCCGTCTGGTGACAAAGAGTTGCTCAGCCCAGCAGGGATCTGACTTCTCCTTTGTGATAAGCTAAGGTGGTTTCCTTATTGCAGTTTATGGGAAGGTCTCTCTCTTTCTGAAGCACATCATCATCTATTTTTGGATTCGGTTTGTATCACATTCCTGATGACTCTTGCCGGGTACGTCAGAAAGCTTGTCATCATTCTTTTTTTTTTTCATGTATCATACAGCTGAGTAGAATTAGGGCATGCCATACACATGAGGAAAGCCTCCTTTTTTTTTTTTTCACCCCTTTTCAGCTCTCCTGCAAAGCTCTTTGAGTTCACTGTGTGTTGGTAGAGAACTCTAAACATCGTAGGCAGTGTAATAAGAGGTGGAGAAGCTCTTGTGAAGAAGATGACGCACCAGAGTTTCGGTTTGCTGCTGCTTCTTCACACCCTGCTTACAAAATATTATAGGGACTTGAGCCTGGAGCTACAAAGCTCATTGTTATTATAATAAACAGCTCACGATTTTTATAAGGTACCTTTTTGTTAGTGTTTCACAAATACTAAATAAACCTCATCCTGCCTTCTTCAGGCAGAAAAAAATCTTGCCAATTTAAAATAATGCAAGGGAAATTTGAAATGTAGGCAGAAGTGATTTGGGTCAAGTGACATAAAAACCAAAGTGGCAAAAAGTGGCAAGAACATCCTCAAACGTGCCTCGGTTGATGTTGTGGTTGCTACCTAATGAACAAGCGTGCTGTTAGTTTAGGGCTTCTGCCAGCTCATTAGAAGTCAAAATAGATGTGTCCTGAACACGCTGTACTCTGCTCCCTGGCCAGTGCAGCAGCTGGTATGAGATTGTAGCAAAATGGAGAAGTTTTTAGGGTGAGCTCAGGACTGCATCAATTTACAGCCCGCAAACAGTGGAGGGGGGGCACGACACGGCAAAGCCTCTTCACCATCTCATTAGGCTCCCGAACAAGAAACGGAATGTTGTCCTCCTGAAATGCCTTCTGATATTAAGTAGTGTCCTGCTTGAGACTTAAGGACAAAAGGTTGTGCTGTGTTTAGGCCATTGGGTGTTAACCATTTATTTTAAGAACTCATGGTGATTAGAGGTTTTGCAGTGAATTGTGCTGGAGAGAGATGCTCCTGTGGCCGAGCGAGTCAAGAACAGAGGCCGCCCTCTCAGATTGAGCAAATTCTCAGTGCATCACACACCAATTAGTTACAAGACTCCTTTCCATACTGAAAGTGAAATCTCAATCTGTTTCCATTGGGTTCTTCCCAGAAGAAGAGAGGTTTCAGTGTTTTGCTGCCCTATGGCAGATGCTGAAGATGAAGGGGGAATGCATCTGATATTACTGCACTTTTCTCTTTTTATGCGACTGCCTGTGTGGGGCTGCAGAAAGAGCTCATTACTGTCTGGTTTATAAACACTTCACCAAATAAAAACCCCAAAACAAAAAACCAAAAAACCCAGAAAAAAAGAAAAAAAAAAAAAAAATCAATGCATTAAACTGATCCTTTGTTGAGTTTATGGCTCCTTTTAGAACTGGAACACGATTAAGTGTTACCTTAAATCAGAATCCTTTTAGCTTAGGTAAAACCACGTTCTGTCACTAATCAGTTACGAATCATATTTCTCTTTTTAATTACAAATATCAAATCCCAAAGGCTTGAGGAAGTTCACTTGTATCACTTTTAATTATAATACAAAAAGTTGCAATTTATTACTTTCAAATCAGGCTCTGACTTCATAAAATGGATCTGATGTTCCTCTTGGTCACGGGGCTGTAGCTGAAATGAGCATCTGCACTTGTATCTTCTCTACGAAGACACCTGGTTTTTAGCAATGGCCCTTCAGACCAATAAAAATTAGTAAACTTGATTATTTAAGGTATAAGTCAAGTTCTGTATGAAAATTTAGGCTTGTTCTCTAAATGCCCGGGACCACAGATTTCCCTGGTTTAGTAAACTGCTTGTATCAGTCTTAAATTAGACATTTTAAAGAACAGATTCTATGTAAGTTGTGCTAAACATCTGGAAATGTTATTTATTTGCGAGGAGTTGAATTTCCTTGTTGCTTAATTTGTTCTAAGATCTCTCTTCCTCTGGAGAAAAATGATTCCATATCATTTTAAATTGTTGGTCTTGCTGGTTATGCATAAGCTGTGGGGTGGATTTACTCTCTGGTGTGCCTTGCAGATCTGGTCAAACACCTTCCTGATGTTCCTACCACAAGGCAGGACAGGACTTGAGTGTGCATCTCTCCACCTCCTTCCCAATCTGCCTGGTTGCTCGGGCACTGAAATTTTCTTCTAAGGAAAACAAGAGTTTCCAGTAGACTTAGAGCTGCATAGCTGGGAAAATAAGACTGCAGGAAGTGCCCCGAGTGGTCCTGTTTTGTAGGTTGGGCTTGACTGATGATGAGGACCAAATGGGGCTGTGCCACCACACGGTGGTGGTTACAATAAATTATATGGAGAGCTTAATGAAAGGTGATTGTCTCTTAGGGGGGTAAAAAAGTTTCATTTTCATCACTGCAGGCTGAAACCGTGTGGTAGGTGGCTGCTTGCGACAGAGTCCAGACTTGGCTCTGTACGTTGGCTCCAAGAACCGAGCTGGGTTCATCCTTTCCCAAGAAAGGTTCTGCAGTGCCAAATATGCCGTCCACCGTGGGTGGCAACTGCATCGTGTTGTGTTTCTGTTGTCGTCAATGGGTTGGGAACCCAAAGCAGGCAACACTTGTGCTTAGGTGCACTAGGATAGAACTTGGTAAATACAACCTCCTCCTTTTCGTGATGGCACTTGGTAAATACAACCTCCTCCTCATGAGCTTGTGACCCAGGTTGTTGTGGTCTTTGCGACTTGTAGTGTGTATCTGGTGGGATGTTGGGTGTTTTTTCTGGTGTGGTTCTTTTCACTGGATGTAATTCGAGTGACTCAAACCTGATATATAATCATTACCATAAATAAGTTCCCCTTTGTATTGATTCTTGAACTGCTAAGAGAACAGAAAAGCCAGAAAGCCTTGATCTGTGCCCGAAGAACCGATGACCTGGCTCTGTCCATACACAGCATGAGAAGGGACAGAGCTGTTGAGTGAGAAGTTATCATCGCTTCATAGTCATTTTCAGACGGAAACTTGAGGAGTCAGGTGGTAGTGGAACCAAAACCACCCAGACCACTTGTAGTAACCCAAGTTAACTGCACCATCCAGTTGAACCTTGCTTTGAAATTCACGAGGACTGAGTTTTGTTCTTGTACCTTGAATTGGGTTTTATTTTTGGAGGAATATTTACTAAAATGTGCGTCGTTGTTGAGAGGTTTTTTCCATGTGAGGATTCATTGCTAAGTAGTAGAAAGTCAGTAAGATTCTCTCAGAACTGTGTGAGTGGACCTGCTCTGTGTTTATCAGACCTGTCCCCAGAAAGAAAGTAATATACAGAAAGTTGTCTACATTTATGCTGTGGCTTGCTGATGATTACTACAGAGCACTGAAATATGACTGAACTCTGCAGCTGAGAAAAAAAATTCTCTCTTTCAGAATGTTCTTAATACCATTGAACAAAGAGAGAAGATCAAAGCCAACCAATCAACCCCATATTTTGTTTTATTCAATTGATTTCTAAAGGCCCCTGTTACTATAGTAACTCCAGTAGGTCTTTCAGTTATGAAATTTGTAAAAATGCATCAATTATTCAGAACTGTTTGGGCGGGGGGGGGGGGGGAACGGTCGCACAAACAAACTATGGCAAGCAAAGCTTGACAGACTTCCCTTTAAGCATGACAGGGAATAACCCACCGTCAGCATAAGCACGTTGGGTTCAAGTTCCCCAAAAGCAATCCCCTATTAGAGGGTTCCCCCTTAGGCTAAAGAGAAAAAACCCCCAGTCTCCATCACTGTCCAAATCAAGCAGTTCCCTCTCCCCAGATACAGATGGTAGAGCTTATTCTTTATAGACCCTAAATTTAATTACAGTGTATCTGAGCAGAGCAGTTGTGTTATCACATTAATTAGCAGTTTAGAGAACCGTTTGCTACTGGGAGCGTTGAATACCAGTGTGTGTTGCAGGTACGAGCTCTATCAAAGAGGAATCGTTTAGCAATAATGAGCACCTTTCAAATAATAATTGCAGTTAAAATAGATGCTGTCATCTTTTATCATCAGGTTTGTTTTCAAAATGGATTTATCCTTCAAGCAGACTTTTATGGACAGTGCCAGAGTAGAAGAATTTGAGGTGGATCCTATTGAGCATCTCTTGAGTTGAATACGCCCTGGGTTGATGTATTTGGCAGGGCTGGTGTAGCCGTGTGAGGTGGTGTGTTTCCTGACACCACAGGGGAACACAGTAGTGAAATTTTGGTTGTGAGTCTTTTACTTTTCAAAAACAGGACACTTTTAATGACTGATAGTTGCAATTTCTCTCTCTCCATCTTTATTTTCTTTCCTGCTGCAAAAAAATACAAATCACATTCGTCTGGTGTGTTCCTTATTCCAGGATGTCACACTTCCCAAACTTTATTTCATCTTCTGGCAAAGATTTTAATTGTATGTCCAAGTAGTAAGCTTATCTCTGGATCTAATCTGAGTTTTAGCCGAAACCTAAATGGTTCTGCCTGTACTCAACGGCTACACCCTGTGCATTTCTCCCCCTTCTTGCTTGCCTGGCTGTGCTGGGAACAGAGACTCCTTCTTTTGGAAGCTCTTGCTTTCCAGGCTTCCATTTTTTAATTTGTCTCTTTACTTTCTCCCTACTTGTCCCCTGTATGGCAAGACCTGCTTGGTTTTTGGCCAGGGCTTAATCCTGCTTTTCATGCTGCCTCTTCCACTTCTGCAGGTCCTGGATCCTCTCAAGTGCTAGAAAACGTAGCCCTGTGGGCCAGGGAGTTTAGGTTCTGTTCAACCTTATGAAGAGCTGAGGAAAATGTGGTGGTTTTGTTTTTTTTTTTTAAATAAGCATCAAAAGGCTCAATTTTTCTTGAAGAAACTAGTTAGTGTATCCAGTGTTGGAAGTGATAGTAATATGGAATTGCCAGTGCTGTGTAAAGTAATAGTAATGGGTGTGGATAGCATTCGGACCCTGCTAATCAGCACTTGTATCTCAGCCTCTTCGTTAACCCCTGACAGTTCTACTACCAGTGCTTTATCAGGGTACCACTGGGGCTTAAAGTTCACGTGTGGTTGTAAAGCATGAGCAAGTGGCAAGCAGGTCTAGTAAGGGTTACTATTAGCTTTGGAAGTCCGGCCCTAATATCTCCTGCATGCAAAGATGCAGAAGTGTCAACGGGAACTCTGGCAGATCAATGGGAGATGAGGTTAAATTCCTTCTTGGTTGTACAGCAGACACTCTAAAGGTCTTGGAACAATGCCCTGCACGCTGTCTTCTTCTGGCCAATTGTATTAACCAAATTAAGATACTTTGTGGGTCTGCCAGAATCTCAGTTACATGAAATCTGTCAGATTGATCCTTGCTTTGTAAAACAACAAGCAAAACGAAGTCTATAGAATCATAGAATGTTAGGGGTTGGGAGCGACCTCTGGAGAGCATCGAGTCCAACCCCCCTGCCAGAGCAGGGTCACCCAGGACAGGCCACACAGGAACAGATCCAGGTGGGGCTGGAAAGTCTCCAGAGAAGGAGACTCCACAGCCTCTCTGGGGACTCTGTTCCAGGCTCTGTCACTCTCACAGGAAAGAAGTTCTTCCTCATGTTGAGGTGGAACTTGCTGTGCTTGAGCTTGAACCCATTGCCCCTCATACTGATTCCTCACATCACAAGGAATCCTGTTGAAGTGTAGAGTTGTAACCCGATGGACTGAGAAGAAATCAGGGTGTAATTTATATTGCTGATGAGTATGTATTTTTAAGGAAAGGAAGGAAAATGCACCGTCCCTTAAAAGTTTTGAATGCACAGAGAGAGAAAAGCACTAAGTAATATTCACAAAGGTTGATTTTAACTTGGAGAGAGATTTTTTTCTATCAGTGCCATGCTTTGAACCATCCCCTAGAGAAGCTTCAGTTTTAGACCTTGCTCTTTATTGACTTGCACATCATTATTTCTCAGTGTGTGAAGTGGAGCTAATGATGCTGAGTTCCAGGACCTTGTTTTTCCTTTGTCTTTAAAAATACTTTTTTTTTTTTTTCCTTCACTCAAAGGTTTTTTTTTTTTGAATGAGGACTCCTATTGTTCTTGTGATGAAAGTTGCATGCAAGAAAAGAGCAAGTGCCTTCTATAACACCACAATAAGACAAGAACAGTGGAAACAACTGTTTGAATTGTAACTTTTTACAGTGAAAAGTACCATGTCTGTTGTGTCTTAATAGCACAACCTCCTTAGGTTCAAAACTGCCACAGATGATGAAGTTTCCATTAAAGGATAATAAACTCTATATGTCAATGTGACAAAAGAACTCTCTTATCTCTTTGGAATAAGAATGCTCTTTGAAGAGCTTCATAAAAGGCTGCAGTATAAAATAAGTCTTGTGGATGGTTATTTTGAATTTCTATAAAGTATGTCAACCCAAAGGCTAAAGGGATTATCTGTGAAGGAACAGAATGTGAAAGATAAATGCTTTCCTTCTGTGTAGCCAATGACCTCCCTTTAGAAAGCACCAGGTATAAATTGTTCTTCCCCAGGAGTGGTTCAAATAGGGAATGATTCCTTGGAATTGGTGGAGCCTTTTGGATCTGAGGGATCTAGCTACAGTTGGAGGCTAATTCAGTTTTAGGCTGAATGTAGATCTCAAGTGGAAATAACTCAGGGTAATCCTGATCCAGCCTGTGATTATCTACCTCCCTTGGAATTAAAGCACCACCTTTGTTTTAGCTTTGCTTGTGCTTGTAGGTGAATTAAAGTGACCAGGAACAAAGATTAACTCGAACAGGCATATCCACCCGTGAATTCACTTAACAATTGCTCTCTCTGCACTAACTAGATGCCTGAAATGAGGGGTAGGCTGGATCTGAACATCTAAATTGGTCATATTTAATGTTTATGGATTACTTGTTATTACTTTTTTATTCATGAACCAGCTAAATACGAAGCTCTTACTACAGAGGCACAGATCTAGTGGGAGTGGGGCTGTGGAAAGACTGTTTTGCTATCAGCCATAAACACAAACTGAACACGTGTCTAACAAGAAATGAGAAATTATTTTACTGCTTGTTTTCTCCTTTTTCCAGGATTAATTCTGGGGTATTTGTTGATGAATTGAAAAAAAAAAAAAAAAAAAAGAAGAGTAAATTTAAAAAAAGTCTTTATTTTTAACTAGCAAAGGAGAAACCGTTTCCATTTCATAATATTCCTTGTGTGCCAGAAGTGTAAAAGTCCCTTTAAGAATCAACAATCTGGCCAGTGAGCAGCATTAAATGGATCTGGCGAGCGGTGAAGTTGGGCGCTGGTTAGGAACTGGCCAACAGTAAATAGCTCTTTATCTGAGAACTGGCACATTACATATAATGAAGATGAGGAGAGGAGAAATTTTATCCTCCTTGTAGAAGGGCAACAGCAAACAAAACCCCAAGCTTTAGAAATAATTGCCCCAGCTCTGCGCTTTTATGAAGCGTATATCCACTGAAATCAAAAGGAATGTAAAACTTTCCTCGGGCTAAACGGCTTCTGTCATCTCTGCCGAGAGCTTCTGCATCTTTGCTGATGACTCCAGAGCCCCCTTATCTTCTACTCGCCGTGCGTGGCTCGGGGGGGTGAGGATCTGTGGAGGAGAGGCTTAAACACAGAGCAGCGTGGCCTCTGGAGACGAGCAGGAGGGGGACCAGGGATGGGTGGCACCAGCAGATTGCCAAAATTCAGTGTTATTAAAACATTTGGATGCTTTTGGTGTTATTTCATTCATGAAATGACAGGACTCTGGGGGGGAAAAAAAAAAAGTAAATCAAAGAGGTTGTGGGTGAAAGCTGCTGGAAGTCCCATTTACAAGCCCCTCTCATTCCCAATTATGTTTGGCAAATGGCAGAATAAAATGAATGGTGCCAAATTGCCCTTCTATGGGGTGTGTGATAGGTTAACTATTTTAGCTATTTCAGTCTTGTAAATTATGGAACTGATAGCACGCTAATGTCATCTTTTCAGGCTTCTCGTTTATATTAATGAGTTTTAGTCAGCTAAGGCAAACTGATAACTACTGATTAATAGCTGAGCAACTTTCAAACTGACATCAAAGGCTGATCTCTTTTTTTTTTTTCTTTTTCCCTTTTTTTTAATTTCTTTTTTGTTTTAACTCCTTGATGGTTTATGAGTTAAGAACATTACCCCTTAACTCTAAGCTTAATTGAAATCCAGATGTTAAATTCTTGCTGGAAGCTGATTTAATTCTGATCATGGCTATAGCTGATTTCAGTCTGATTTATTTTTGAAGTGGCTTTGAACTTGCAAAACAAGGCTGTGATTCATTTCACAGTTACTATTTTTATTATTTTTTGGGGGGGGGGGGGGGCATTTGCAGCCTCTTGCAGAGGATCCGCTGAACTAATGTGGAACAAAGAGAAGTTATCATGGAAGCATCAAATAGCTACTCCCAAAAGCAATTATAACCCTTCAGATAAACTCTAAATTATCAAGGAAAAGCCAACAGCTTTTCTTAAATCTTTAAGTTGGTTTTAATTCCTCTAGATTTATATGAAGATGCACACTTTCTGAACAGTATGTAACGGTGGAGAGCAGAGTGAGGGTTACAGGTATGTGCCTGTGAGAAGTCAAATAACCATTACTTGTTTAAGAAAATAAGGGGGAGGGTTTGGAAGAAAAATTATAGAGAGTGAAATAAGAAAACCAAAGTCAGGCTCTGAATAAGACTGAGGGGTTTGTGTGCAGGCAGCTGCTTCCAAGGCAGAACTTTGAAAGCTGGATTGTACGGGGCTCGGTCTCTAGGTTTTCTGTCACTACAGCGAGCGCGGGACTGTCAGAACCCGTTAGTGCAAATAAGACACCATATTAATGTGGGCTACACTACGCTGACACCTATGGTAGGCTTCAAAACACTCCAGTGTTGAAGCAGAGGTTCTCAAAAGCCAAGCAGACAACTTAGCAGAGTCTGTGTGCAGTTATTATGACAAATGCTCTGTGGGGTTTTTTTTTGGGGGGGGCTGCTTATTTAAAATCACATCAAGCAGCTGAAGTTCTTGCCCCACCACTCAGATAATCCAGGGCAGCTTCTGCTTTTTAAACAACCACCTCGGTTGTTTTCCAGGAGGAACGTTGCTACACTTTTCAACTTAAGCCATTCCACCAAATAAGGAAAGCTGCTATGCTGAGAAATCCCAGCCTGGTGATCAGAATCACCGTTCCCAGAATCTGGTGATTTAGAATAGACAGTGACGTTGATGCTTCCTCTGGGTGCCTGGTGTTTGAGCTTTAAGGCTGTCCCACAAATGGCTTCGTGCTTTTGATGTGCACAATGATGGGAACTAGATCTGCGAGAAACCGGTATCACTGGAGAAAGGGGGGAAAAATAAAAAGGCTGTTGGTGCGTGGTTAGTCTTCACTTTAGATCAAGACATTTTACAGTCCCCAGATACGCCAAACGACATCTGTTGGAAAGATAAATCCATTGTAGTGGAAATTAAATGCATATTTTAAATTCAGACAGTTTTGTATTGTAGTGTCAGTGATGTAGAGGAAAAATAATTGTGAAAGCCATTTAAAAAGCTTGTGTAAAACTTGCATGTGTGCTAAAGAATGTTGTCCTTTAGATTTAGACCCCAAATCAGACTTTCTTGTCAGCTTGACTGGTTTGTTTCTAATCTTTAGAGTTCTTTTCATCTTCAGAAACGGAGTTTAAAAAAGAACTTGAATATTCTGCCACAGAATTTATACATCTAAACAATGAGCATCTGCTACAGTTTGAGATTCCTTCTTCACTTGCAGCAGTGCTGCCGTTCAGAGAGGGCTGGAGTTGGTGCGCTTGACAAAATGCGGTTCGGGCTGTGGCCATCAAACTAGCAGCTGGTGACTTGTAACAACCAAATTTCTAACCTTGCTTTCAAAAACTGCACCATCCCACCATCTTCAACCAATTTACCTTTAGCTCGGTTTAGAAGAGGCCAACCCGAGTTTAAAATATCCCTAACCTCAAACTAGACAGGTTTTGTTTGACCCGTAGCCAAATTGTTTCCTAGAAAATGTTCTAAAATAGTTTTAATGCTTATAATTGGGAACCTCCTAATATTCAAGTTATTAACCACAGAAGAAAGGAGAACTAATAGAAGGATTTTATATTAAATTCCTGAAGCCTTTCAATTCCAACTAACTTAGAAGGGCCCTTCTCACAGAAAATACATTATGTATTGTTTAGATCACAGAATTACACAGTGTTGGGGGTTGGAAGGGACCTC
>JAAGNO010026685.1:83886-99045 GCA_033439905.1 Ceryle rudis | reverse complement strand
GCCCAGGCTGCCCAGAGAGGCTGTGGAGTCTCCTGCTCTGGAGACTTTCCAGCCCCTCCTGGATCTGTTCCTGTGTGTTCTGCCCTGGGTGACCCTGCTCTGGCAGGGGGGTTGGACTCGATGCTCTCCAGAGGTCCCTCCCAACCCCCAGCATTCTGTTTTCTATGAAACTCTGCTTCCATCTTGTTTAAGTACACAGGTACTTAGGGTCTCTCTAAAACATCACTCGGCATGTACAGGGCGAGATACTGACCCCGTATACTTGGACATGAAGTATCCTGTGTGGTTACAGCACCGTGTGTCGAAACACTGGAGCTGGTGGCATTTGAGTAGGCAGATGTCCCATCCTTAGGTGCACTGACTCACCCCTCACCGATGAGTTGCCTGCAGTTCTCAGCATCTCTTATCTCATGGGTATTCCCCAGAGCAAAAGGAGATAAACTTGGAACTTCCCTCTTATCAGAGGGTGTGGAACAAAACTTTAAACACCTTTATTTGTCTCAGACCAGGAGGAATAAGCTTCCTGCAGCCCAGGGTATCACTCTGGATGGATGCTTCGTGTTTCAAGCTGGTGACTGACTCAACCAGCAGGAAACTACAATCTCCAGGGTGAAAAAAATGTTTATCTCCTCTCGACTCCTGTGGGTAAAATGTATTTCTGATTCATAATACATGAAGTAGTGAATGGACACAGGGTTTTTTCTTTTTTTTTTTTTTTCCCCAGAAGCTTTTTGCAAGATCTCATCTCGTTCTGATCCACTTTGCTTCCACTCACTTTGTTATAGATCAGGAATAACTCCGTTGGAAGTCAAGGCATTTATAGAGCATAATATTATCCTTTAGTTTTATTCATGGAAGTTGTCCCTACAGGTCACCTGATGGGACGTGCACTGCAGAATGAAAACTTAGGTCAGTGCAAGATGTGGTTTGTTGGACCAAGTCGTATTTATGATGGAAACATACTGCAAAAACCAGTAGGTAGTAATAAAGAAGTTATAAATTGGGGACTGGCATAAATAGTCTCTGTATCACCCTCCTGCCCCTTGGCAGTGGACAGTAGAATAAAGAAATTAATCTTCCACATTCAGGAGAGCGATAACCCTACTGGATCTATCGTGGACCTGTGAACGGAGCCACTCTGGTGCAGCTCCTCAGAGGAATTCTTATCACTGGGAGGAGTAAAGCCACACTTGGCAGACCTTTGAACAATTTTAGGGGAACTGTTAGAGAAATCCACTCTGCTTTATGCATTCAGGAGCCGGTGCTTTGCAGAGCAATGTTCTTTCTTACAGTAGCTAATAAAAAAAGCTTTATCGGGTTACTTGGCTCTGTGGCTGGTTCTTGAATCAGTCTTCGTTAAACGTTTCACCGTTAACCGCAGTCCCGTGGCTGAGGGCGGCCGTGCAGGTAGCACATCACCACCAGTTTGCATTGAACAATTCACCAGGAAATTCCTTCTTCCAGCTCTTCAAACAAGGCTGCAAATTTCCCATTCCAGGGTCCCCATTTTAACAGGCCTGGGCACGTACATCGTGCTAAAAAGACATCGAAATCACGCAATCAAATACGAGCTGAGAGCCCTTTGGAAATCAGAATGTGCAATCCAAGCTTGGTGTGCATAAAGAATGTCTTGGCAACAATATCTTAAATCCATCGTAAAAATCCTTGTGCTTCCCTGCTTACTTTATTCCAAGGTTAATAAACTGCCTCTCCTGGCTTCGTTAACGCACACAAGTGTATTTTGCTTTTCAAAGCTGCGTTTTCATATCGGTGTAATTCATTAGTTGTACACAAGGAAGAAGTACGAAGGGCAAACTCCAAGCTTTTTAATGAAAACTGTAAACAGGGAGAAATCGGAGTCGCAAGTCTTAGCAAGAGCAGAGTCTGCGCTTTGACTCTTGAAAGAGAATAGGAAATTCAGATGGGTAATTCTTTTTTGGTCCTTTGCACGCACCAGAGTATGAGGAGGATTGCTTACCAGTACTGAATTTTACTGGAACATTCAGAGAATCTCATTTATTATTGTATGAAACTCTTAATTTTCCCTACCACATCTGTTTCCTTACAAATACTACACTTCTTAATTTTCAGGTTTCGGGGCTGATCAATGAAAAGGACAGAAAGTGTAAAAGTTTTATTTTCTTTCAGTATAACCCCTGCAAAACAGGAAGGGAAAAAAAAAACCCACAAACCCAACCAATAAATGAGAGCAATGTGCAAGCTCTCTGTGTTCTCAGGGGAAGCCCCACTCCCTGAAGGATAGAGCTATTTCACGTTCCCCTTTGCAACTGGAGCATTACAGCATATAATGCAGCAATTATTTTGTTGGCTAGGTGTTTCATTACCAACCTGGACCTTGGAGCTGATGAGAAAAAATTTGTCTTGACCTTTCTAGGGAAGCCATAAAAGAGAAATGATGTCTAAATAATAAATAGCTAGGAGAAATGTGAAATGCCTGACGGTGTTGTACTTTGCTCTCGTGACATCTGTGCGTTGCAGTGTAAAGAGCTGGTAGAAGGATCATTTCAAAAGCAGGAATATTTTCTATTGTTTCTTTGTATTTTTGACCTTCCTTCTCTTGGTTCATTCTCCCTCAAATATGCTTTAGGGTTGTGGGTTTGTTTTTTTTTTTTCCTGCAGGATGTGTGTTTTCCTGGTTTTCCTTTAGGTCTGCAGCAAACCACAAAAAGCAGATTTGGAAAAAAAAAAACAAAAAACAAAAAAACAAAAACCAACCCAACTTTGATTCCAAAGAGAGGGTGATGAGATCGGGTTTTTATTTACTATACTTTGCCATATGTGCAGCATTTGGTCTTGGTAGCCACACGAGAATGAATCTTGCCTTCTTCCTGGGATGATCCTGTGACAGCAGGACTGATAACAGCGTGGAAGAGCCTGTGCAGAAGGAGTAGCTGCTATGACATGTGGCCCTGCTTTGTGTCACTGCTCAGGGTTGGGAGTCCAGGTTGTTCTTGGGTTTGGGTGTTGTGTTTCTTGTTGTCTGTGGTTTGGTTTTTGTTGGGTTGGTTTTCCTTTTTTTTTTTTTCTTTTTTTTCTTTTTTTTTTTCCCTCCTTAATTTTCCAAATTTAGACTTAAGAGTTTTCAGGACCAGGGGTTGAGGTTGTTACCAATCCTAAATTCCCAAACTTATCATTCCAGAGTTGTGTTGTTTAGTCCCTCGGTGAATAATCATCATGCTTTCTGTGCTTCTGCTCTTTCCAGTCGCTTTGGGAAAGGCTGATTTTTCCTGTCCAAGCCATCTATGCTAAAGCTGATTTTAATAGAAAAATAAATTGCCCCAGAATAAATAATCCATTAAACGATCTCTCTTTTAAACCTCTCCTTCTAAACAAGTTATGAGCGTTGCCATGTGTCGGTTTTCTTCTTATATTCCTCTCGATCTAATGGAGATGAAGATTCTCTTTTACCAAGCGCATGTAATTCCCCCAAAGAACTGCTGATCTGGACAGATAAATGCTCCTTACGTTGAGCTTTATTAACGTTCCTAAGAACCCTTGTGTAACATTATCCTTCGTGCAGGAGCGTAGGAGGAACTTCTGATTGTATCTGGCTTGAGTGATCTGCTTCAAGTTTTACATCCTCAGATAGCGATCCATCGGCTGGTTTTTTGTGGGTGCTTGACAGGCTTTGTTCTCCTGACTGAAGCGTTTCTGCTCAGATTGATGGACAGAAACAACCCTTTAGGGAACTAAATGCTGAACGACTTACTCCTTTATGGTGTCCTTACTTGGGTCTGACAGATCTCTGGGGCTCTGGAAGGTTTGGAGTAATGCTTCTTGACACAGGAGGTTCCCAGTGATTAGAAGAGGCACAAGGGAGAGTGTTTAGGCAGGTCTGGGGTGCATGAAGCAGAACTTGACAGCCAGGAACTTAAACTGTAGCATCTTGAAGTACAGTACCTGTGTGAGGCAGGGGCTCAAAGCTGCTGAGCTCCAAATGCCTCACCAGCGAAGAGCTGCTCCCTCTTGCAAAGATAAGAAACTACTGATAAGGAAATAATCAGGATCTTGCCTCTTTTTGAAGTCAGGTTTTAACTTTATATTGCCTTTGGGAAAGAAAAATCTGATACGTTGGTCTCAAAATATCACCTGAGCTAATTCTAGTTTGGAGTCTAAGGAAGCACAAATGCTGCTGAGCGCTGCCCAAAAGGATCTCCTTGGCACAGAAGCCAGCCACTGACCTTTTACATCATGTTTGTCGGGTTTCTGAGCTTCCTCTCCTCCAAACAGAGCTGTCCTTTTCCCCTCTTCCCCCTCCATTTTCAATCCACTTTTCCACTTGGGAGTCTTCACTGGCTTCCCTCTGAGCACAATCCCAAACCCCCTGCATTATGCAAACTGAGTGACCTTCATCTGAACCAACCTCAGCGACCTTCCCTAAACCCTCTTTCCATTTGAAGGCTTGCTCAGATGCTCTTCTTCTTCTTCTTTCCAGTCTCCCTTCCTTCCCTGACTTCTCTTCTACTTTTCCATAGCTCCTTTCCACATCCTTGCAAATACTATCGCGTCGGATTATTGCAACTTTATTTTGTTGTCTCTTCCCTAATAAAAAACCCTTGCTAAGTGTTTATGTGAAATTTGCCCATTATAAATCAAATTCTCGTGGCTGTCCTGTCCCCGTGGACAACAGTGATGTGCTTCTGTGATTTCAGCCATAGCTGGCACTGCTCAGGTTTGACCTGTATGCCCAGTAGCATCCTATCTGAACCCTGTCAGCTTTTTATTGAGGGAATGGGTATCTAAAGGGATTTAATGAGTACTGGTTTGTTGGTGGTTTCAGATGACTTGGTGTAATACACAGATTATAATGTCATATACAGATTATAATGTCATACACAGGTCTGGGGGGAGTGGTGAGATAGGTTATTTGGAAAAGCAGAAACTTGAGGAGCTGAGAGGTCATAAAATATGATTCATCTCTTAGTTCATGGCAGTGTTATAAACCTAGAGAAATACCCAAGGAGTGGCTGGAGCTGTAACTGATCTCAGCTGAGAGTTGCTTTTGATCACTGGGAGACGTGCCAGCCCTTCTCAGGGCTTCTGAAGAACCTTGGTACCATTTTGACATCATGCTGACTGTACACGAGTCAAGACGCAGTTCCGTGCCAAATAGAGATGTACATATATGTACAGTCAGAAAAGATCTCAGCCTTTCCTTGTGAGCCTGTTTTGGCTCTGCCAGCCTGAGTGGTAGTCTCAGTTTTCATGAAGTTTTACCCAGGAAGAGAGAATGTATGGAGTCATCCATCCACCCATCCATACCTGAGAGGGATGCAGGAAGCCAGTGTGGGTAAAAATGCAGTTGTGGGAGGAGGGGAGTGAAGATGAGGTCCCGTGGGCTCACCTCCTGGATCTGGCTGCCTCACTAGTGAATATTCTGGGTTTGAATTCATTTCCTGAGTTCATCTCAGAAATGCAGCAGTGATTGTAGAGCCCCCCATGTCATTCAGAAGAAAGAATTCTCCTTCTTGGCCCCTGCAGAGTCCTTCAAATGCCATCTTGATCATAGCATCATAGAATGGTTTGGGTTGGAAGGGATCTTAATAATGATCATCTCATCCCAACCCCCCTGCCATGGCAGGGACACCTCCCACTAGAGCAGGTTGCTCAGGGCCCCATCCAACCTGGTCTTGAACACATCCAGCGATGGAGCATCCACAGCTTCCCTGGGCAACCCATTCCAGTGTCTCACCAGCCTCAGAGTGAAGAAATGCAGACTATGATCCAAGATCTTTTCCTGCAGGCGCTGGTCTCGTGCAGGATTGCTGTTGTGGGATTGTCCCACCTGTAAATCTAACCAGCACTCCAGTGGGTTTCGGCATCTGTTCTGAATTAAAGCTGGCTCACGCAGACAAGCCCTCTGACTTCTGTTGTTACTGTTTCTCTGGGCTTTGTGTTCGTCTCTGTTGATGGTAAGCGCCTTCCACAGCATCTGGCTGCTGAAGTGTGGTGACAGCACAAAAGCCACCCTGGAGAATAAGATAAAAAAGATTCTGTGTGGGCGACTACATAGGAAGAATCTTCAAAGGAGTGATATGAAGAGCATCCCTCGAGTCTGAATTCTCCTCATCAGCTAAACAAACGTGGGACCAGTTAATCTTTCTGGCCCACTGGTGAGTTCACAGCATCTTTTAGAAGTTTCTGACGGAATGGAAGTGAGAATCCTTGAGTGAAGGGTTAGATGGAGCCTACCTCGTGTGTTTGCTGTTGATTTGTGGTTAAAACTTCAGTTGCTGGTACAACAAAAAGCATTAGTGTCTCAGACAGGAAGATCTCAGCAGTTGAAGTGCGACTCCTGTTTACAGGAACCCGATGGCCTGGTAAAGGCCAGTTAATCTCTGGGATGCTAGCCAACAGAACTTCTGGTCATGCTGCCTGTTAGCACTCCAGCAGGCTCGTCTGTCAGAGCTGGTGCTTCCCCTTCAGAGGGGTTAATTTTATCTCACTTTCCGAACACAAGGGACTAAACCTTCGCCTCTTTATTCTTTTGTTCCCCCTCCGTTGCCCGTGTTAATTTAATCTGACAGCCTGGCGAATAGGATTTGTCAAATACTGTAACCTTAAGCAACACAGATATTGAAAACTGTGCTTTAAATTTATATAATCCAGATGTGAGGGCCAATAAAACGCTCAGATGAAATGAAGTGTCAGGCTTTGTGGGGAAAGAAAGGGAGAAATAGTATTTGCTGCTTAAGTTTTCCACACTGCGTTAAGTGCAGGACAGGGTTCAATCAGTTATATCAGTCTCTGAGAATAGAAGTAGTTTTTGTCATTTTGGTGCTGGTAGCTCCTAGGAAATGTGATGGATATCAAACTGCTCAATCTCACTGTTAAGTAAAACCAATTTAGTGTCTGTGCAGTGGAAAGGCTGGACTTGGTCAGTCTTTACAGCAAAGTTGTTGAGATGATCTTCAGCTCAGAATGGGGAAAGCCTAATTAAGCAAATCTTGTTGTATCATGTATGGAATTGTTCGGTGACCTCTCTCTTCCAATCAGCACCACTCTAAGAGATTTCTCTCCCTTAGTAGCACTAAGGAAAAAAAAAAAAAAAAGCCACCAATTTACTGACTTGAGGTTTGCAGGAGTCAGTTTAATGATTTGAGGTCTGCAGGAGTTATCCAGTTGGAAGAAGTTGAGGAACTGCACGAGTGGGTGAAAGAAATCCTGTAAGCTGATGCTGAGTAAGTGCCACAACGTCCTGCTAGGGAATTTCACTTATTCTACAGAATAGATTCTCAAGTTATGCGCACAAACCAACCTCTGTCTCTGTAATATTTGTTGTCCTCTATGTAGAAGAGCCTGATAGATTATAATAATTATTTTAAGCTAATACTCAGCTAAATCTCTTCGTTCTCTCTGGTGACTTTTCTTTGGCAGAAGGGAAGAAATAGAGTAACGCTAGGCAGTGTTTATCAAATAGTTCATTCCCCAAAAGTGCTACTTAATTTTAGCTAAAAATGGGTATTCATCAAATTCAGAGTAGAGGCCTGATAAGCAGGATTAAAATGGGAAGTTCAAAACATTTTCCATTTAGATTTTAATGCCAATATGAATTGTCATTTTCAATTTGGCTGCGTTTAATATAAAAGCTGAAGAAACTGGAAGTAAAAAGAAAGCTTTTTTTTTTTCCTACATGTTTCAAAAACCATTTGATAGTAAACCCAAAGTTGGATGCGTAGCTCAGTAAGTAAATGCTGCTGTGGAGAACACTTAACTTGATTTGTCTGTACTGCATTGTTGTGGTATGATAAAATAAAGTTGGACTGTTTTCAGGCTTATTTCCATTCTCTACCATATGAATTAAGTGTCCAGAAATAGGTTAGAAATTAAGCTGTATTTAAATGACCACCCTCAATTCCTCTCTCGGAGAAAAAAAAAACCCACCTTTTGTATTTGAATGAAGTTAGACCTGAATCGAGACCATCTGTGGTTTTGATCACACCAAGTCAAAACATGTATGATAAGATTTTTTGCAAATCCAGCCCAATTACTGGCACTATGCGTTTGTAAATGATGTAAGTGTAGAGCTGTAGGAAAAAAAACCTCAAAGGTTTACTGAAAAAAAACCCCAAAGTACTGAGAAAATGCATGTGGCAGAATTTTTCTTCCACTGAAGACACCAAATTAGAAGGGCTAGGGGATGCATCCCTTAATAGCACCATAATTAATAAAATTAACTGCCTTGTCTTCTGTAAACTGAGTCCCACAAAGTTAGTGCATTAATTGTTTGGGCCACAGCAGATCTTAGCAGGTTTTCAATGGCTTTCTGCATTGCCTGAGCCCAGAAATACCTCTTATTTCCTATCTGTAACATAAAGCTACTACTTAGGTCTGAAGGGAGATTTATTTTGGGGTTTTTTTTTTACATTTATGAGCCTAAGAGGATATGATTTTAAAAGAGGCAAAGCTTTTCTCAAAGATAGTTGTTGGAATGCAAGTTTGGGGCAAAGTCTGCCTTTTTTTTGCTGGAGTTTCCAGGTAGCCCAACCATTCCAGACCACGCTTGGGATACATTCTGTACACAGCCAGCTCAGAAGTTCAGGTTGATGTTACTACTAAAAAGGCAAAATTAGAGCAGATAAAATGTCACAGCCTTGGATGTTTTCCAAGAGAAGTATCCTGTTTGAAATGCAAGGTGCCATAACTATATAATGCTCCTGAAGTTGTTCTGTCCAAAGTTCTGTAGGCTCATCGATCGCAGCTAATTCAGATGGAGATGAGGCTGCTGAAGATGTCAGGGAAAGCAGATCCACACTGGAAAATTCCATAGTTGTTTGGGTTTTTTTAACAATGCAGTATCTGTCTGGGTCCTGACTCTTTGAAACCTTAGTATAACCAAGTGCAAAGACCGAAGCAGTAGAAGTGGCACTTAAAAAACTCCATCCCATTCAGCTGATCCTATGATCCAACCTCTTGCGTTGGTTTGATTCATTCATTAGCTGTGTAATCCATTCGTTTCCTCCATGCTTCCATAAATCACATGCTTGCCAGAGTGGAGAGGGTTATTTGAAAGGCTGGAAGAACCATTAAATAGAAATGAGGGGATGTGTAAAATGCTCACCCTCCGTAGCTGGAGGGAACGAGCACTGGCCTCTCTCTCCAGTATGGAGCAGAAAGACCAGTGAAACCTCAGCCATTTCCCCTGTTTCTGGTTAAGGTAATAAACACAGTACTGGTTATTCCCAGTAGGGACATACTGCAGCTTCCAAAACTGGGGATAGCTTTCTTCTGTCATGCTCAGCCGTGGCTTTGTATGTTTTTCCTCCAAATTACAACACGGTTTTAATCTAAACAGACATCAGTTCTGTACGCCAAGCACATCAAATCTGTATTGCAAGGATAACAGAATGGGAGAAAGTAACACGGCTCACAACGTGACCGTGTGATAGTACAGGGAAGAGGAGGGGGAACTGGAGGAAAGGGGCTGAGCAGGGAGTGGACCCCCCCTAAAGCAAAGCAACTCACAGAAGCAGCGGTCAATGAATAGAGGTATTGTGTTCAGCTCTGTGAAGGAGGTTCCCCAGGGAAAGGTTAGGTTCCTGGATAAATGAAATCTCCCCTCAAATGACGTTCTTCCCCATCCAGATACACACATGACAATTACCTGTTAAGAAACAGAACTGAAAGGATTTATCTCTTCTGTTCTAATTTACACAGCTCTACAAGGGTCTTATCTTGCCTTGATTGGAAGGGCCGTGTCATCAGGAGATTTGGCCTTTCTGGAAGATATTTTCTTCTAGGATCTCCCAAGCACTTCCAATTCTTGGGGTTTCTTGTTTTGTTTTGTTTTGTTTTCTTCTAGCTTTTCATACTTAGTGTTGACGGAAGGTGTACAAGCTTCCTCCATAGTCACTGC
Source organism: Ceryle rudis (assembly GCA_033439905.1). NCBI lineage: Eukaryota > Metazoa > Chordata > Aves > Coraciiformes > Cerylidae > Ceryle > Ceryle rudis. Next base: position 89,168 of record JAAGNO010026685.1, on the reverse strand, counting down.
AAAGCTAGCTAGAGAACAGAGTGGACAATGAGTTAAGTCTCCATAGCTTGATATCTCTCCGCCTTCTGGGGGTACCAGATAACTTTTGGAAGAGGGGATGTGACTGGAGAAGTGCTGACTTTGGAAACTTTGGGATTATTTGTCTTGCGTGAGCGCACAAATTGGTACAGACGGGATATAGAAATGGTGAAGAAGTCTACTGTGAAGAGGACGTGGGACTGAGGAGGGAAGAAACAGATGGGCCACCTTTTACAACCTGCTCCAGAGGCAGAAAACTGTATGATGTCATGTCATTCTTGTGACGTAGAGATCTGACAGTTGTGTTTGGGTTGGTTGTGTTTAAGCGATTGCTGCTATAATTAGAAAGTTCAAAGACAACTTCACGTTTTACTACAAAAGAAGCTGGTTTTAGCTCCTGTGATGGTGAGAAGTTTTAGAACCCATGGAGCATAGTCTGAAATTGCAGAATCCGAAAACTTCCTGAATCTTAAAATAATATCCCAGCATTTTTTTATTTTCAGCTTTATTTGTTTGTTTTTTTTTTACCTCATTGTTTTTCAACTCCTGAGTGAGACCAATGTTTGATTTTAACTGAGTCTAATTCAGCATTGGTGTTGACGTTGTCGTAGCTCTTTGGAAACTCATGGAAGCTCTAGATGAAGGGCACCGATGTCCCGTGGACTGCCTCGGGTTATTCAAATCCTATTTAGTTATCAAGCAAGTAGATATGGTCGTCTACTTAGTAAGTCAAAGGTATTAAACCAGAATCATCTGCAGTTGTCACTAATCTAGAAGGACTGTTGATACTTTCAGAAAGTTCTGTTGAATTTTTGGGGAAAAGAGAGATGACAAGAATAGTCACATGGGAAACGGGCACAAAAAAGCTGTTCTCCGAGCGTGAGAGCACGAAGGAAGTGAACTGCGTGCGGAAGGTGTAGAAATGGCTTTAAAACACACCAAAAAAAAAATCAAGCTGAAGCATGTTCTCTTTAGTATACGGTCTCACTCTACAGCTGCTCCTTCTCCAGCCGGTCATGCAACAGTTCCATCGCAGCACTCCCTAAGGACTTGGCATCGCTTAGGCTGTCAAGACCAACAACAACACAGCGCTTGCTGAAACGTATGAAGCACGACTTGAGTGGTGCCAACACTTTAGAATGTTACCGAGTTTTTACCCAAACAGAAGGATCCTGCTCTGGGCTGCTTTGTGTTCCCTTCTCTTTACAAATCTACACCTCTGACTTCTACTTTTCGAGAAGCATTTTTCGCTCACGCTGGGGCTTTTCAGACGTCGAACGTTCTCGGTCTAAGGCTTTGATCTGCTCTATTTTGACAGTTGCTTCAAGTCGATTGGGCTCCAGAGGCTTGTAGATTCAGCCTACAAGTTCAGATGGTTGAGAATGAGGGAGGGAAATAAGTCAAGGATTGTAACAGCATCTGAATCCTGGGAAGGAAAATGGTCCTCGGTAGCAGAGCCAGTACGATAGATGGTGTAAGAGCAGAGTGCCAGAGCCAGGATTAGAGGACAGTTGGGACTAACTTAAGTCTTTCTGAAAATTTTCTCTCTGGAGCAGCTTCGTTTTGTTTTATAGAGCAACAGAAATGGTCTAAACTCAAGAATAAAGAGAAAACACTGAATTTCAGACCTTATTCTCACACAGACCTTCCCCTCGTGGCCACAGGTAACACATTTTGTTTCCAGTCTGTAAAACAGGTCAGACACTGACTTCACCTCCTCGGAGAGATGGTGTGGGAACTGGTGTCCATTTCCAGGCTATTTTAACATGCTTGTCGTTCTTCGTGGTTCAGAATGGGCTTTAACCGTAGAGATTTTTCTTCTGCAGCTCTGAAAAGACCACACCTACCACATCGCTCTCAGCTTTATTCGAGTCGCCAGAAAATAGCTAACAAATTGGCGTGAGCTCAGAGGAGAGCAACCCAAACAACTCTGGGACTGGCTGGAGGAGTTAAATTAATAACCCAAGATTAAAAGAGATAAATATATGTAGTTTGGTGAAAGCTGGTCCCCTGGAGTTAATTATGCCGTATTATTTGAAAGATGTAAATGTTGAAGGATTTGCTTAGTGTGCTCCAGAGAGGTAATTGGCAGAGAAAAGAGGAAGCAAAAAGGAACTTGAAGTTGAATACCAAGGGAGAAGAATTTCTTGGCAGCGGGGTCTGTTGTTCTGTCAAGCAGACTTGCAGGGAAGTGCTGAAAGCCCTGCTGTTTGAAACACCAAAGTCTCCTGGATGAGTAAGAAGTCCTGAACTGAGATAAAGATGAAACCTTGTGAGTCTTGTCTGTTTAAAGAACTGTAATCTGGGAGACTGTGCTACCATTATTGATAGAGCAGTGATGCCCTGGAGCTCAAATCAGGGATGCATGCTGTAAAAACACCAACAAGACTTCCCTATCTCTTAGAAAATCTGTAGAGCAGTCTCAGACAGACTCAGAGGGCAGTGGCAAACAGCTCCTCCTGACTCATCCTCATCCTCCAAGCACGCGCAGACTGCGGTCGCGCACACCTTTTCCATTCAGAAACTCAGTAACACCGTCCCGAGCTTGGTCTGTAATTGTAAGGACGACTATTGGAAAGTTCAGAAACTCCAGAGAACACTTCAGTAGGAAGAGTCAAGGAAAATTAGTTCAACTTCCCAGTTAATTACGAACATCTTTTCCCTTTATTAATTATTTTTGTTTCTCTCAGATTCCAGATGTTCCTCTGCTTGCAGCACACACCAGATCTGAGCTGAGCAGTTGAGGAAGGATAGCTGTGGTGCCCTGGAGTTCCTTGCAGGCAGCTTGATCCCGGTGTAGTCCCAGCAGGATGTGTTAACCCTTGTTTAGTGCAGTGCTTTTGCAATTACCGTGCTTCCAGGGATTGGGGCAAACTTGTTTAGACTCAGGGCAAGCGTCTCTGCAAGACTGCTGAGAGTTTTCCCTAGAAAACAGTATCAGCAAAAGTAACAGCAATAATCAGTATTTCAGAGACCTGAAATAAGACAGAGACCTAAAATCAAAACACTCTGACTGGGTGGTTTATTTAGATCAGGCAAATCCCGAGCCTTCTGTAGAGTTACAGAAGTCAACCTCCATGATGGCTTTTAACTTGCCAGGTATTGGGTTTGATCAGGAAAAGGGTCAAATGTCCTTTCGAAACATGAGGTCTTATAAATTATGCTTCTGCCAAGCTTCATTGCCTATGCTGGATTTTAGTTATCTATTTAAACTATATTATGTCGTGATAGGACAAGGAGCAATGGTTTTAAACTAGAGCAGGGTAGATTTAGATTAGACATTAGGAAGAAGTTCTTTACTAGGAGGGTGGTGAGACACTGGAACGGGTTACTCAGAGAAGTTGTGGACACCTCATCCCTGGAAGTGTTAAGACCAGGCTGAATGAGCAACCTGGTCTAGTGAGAGGTGTCCCTGCCAGTGGCAGGGGGCTTGGAACGGGATGATCTTTAAGGTCCCTTCTGACTCAAGTCATTCTGTGATTTGATGATTCTATGATTATCTATATTTTAAAACCCAGCAGGATTCTTCCCACCCTGTAGTAGAGTGACATTCCAGGAATGGGAGTCCAGTTCCATTCCCTTCCCCTGTCAGCATTTCATAGTTTCCCTCCAGCTTTCTGCTGTACCAAGCTTCAGCCAGAGCAGAACAACTCTGAACATCTCGGTCCATGATTTACGTTTAGCAGTGCATCGTACTTACAACAGTGCTTGAAGCTTTTGGGCGTCTCAGGTGGAGGGTCTGCAAGGGGATCTAAAATCCAGAGAGGTGCACGTGTGGAATTTCAACCTTTTCCTCTCATCTTTTTTGAAGATGCTTCTGTTTTGGGGTGTTAGCTTTGAGATCAACTGGGATTTAGAAAGCAATCCTGGTGGAATGAAAACTGAAATTGTCACTGTTGCTGCAACTGAGAGAATCTCCGGGTGTTCCTTGTGCTGGGTAACTGTGATACGCGAGCAGGCATCATTTTTGTCAGGATATGCGCTGCCAAACCATTGAGTAACTGTGAAAGAAGATGGGATCTGGAGTTGAGTGCTCTGCTCTTTCAAAATACCCATGAAAAAACCCGCGTGCCATAGAAAAGCTTCTAGAATCCTGTTCTGCTTAATTAACTGAGTCTTTTGGGGTTTGTTGAATGCTTCCCTTCAGACTCCCTGCTTACCAAGGGAAAGGCTGGTGTAGACCCTCTGCAGATTAAAACCAAGGTGACAATTCTATTCCCAGACCCAGTTCTGAGAGTCAGAGCAGAGCAGCTGATTTGTCCTGGCTGCTTTAGCTTTCCTTTCCCACTCCCCGCCGCTGGTACATCAGAACCCGCTCTCTGCATCCCGTCACTAACACTGTTCCAAAGAGAAACGCCACGATAACAAGTGGTAACTCGGCTGTCCCATTCATGAGATATATTGTGACTTAATGATACTGTTAATTGAATTGGCTGAATAAGTGCTCTTTGGGCAGGCTGCCAGCGTCTCTGGGCAGTTGTGTACCAGACGTGCTTCTGAGGAAGTGACTGAGATATGGATCTGTCGGACAGTAGGCACCGATTTGGTGGCTGTTCTTGTGGTTCCCATCATCTTACGGCTCTGAGGTGACACCTATAACAGTATGTGGCCGGCTGGGGTTCGATGCTCGTGAGCACTGGGGTGGGTTTGGGTTTTTTCCCTTGTCGTCACGGCGATGACGACTGGAATTGGCGCTTTGCAGATGGTATTCCCTGCTCTGCAAGCATGTTCACCACCGGCCAAGCTTTCTTCTCGTTTAGCTCCTGGTTGCTGTACCTTCTTGGCCTTGGTCCAGAGAGGTCAGTGGCTTTTTCTTCTACCTCTTCTGCTCTCTTCAGGTCTCTGGCATAAGGGAAATCAGAAGGCAGGGTAATATTTTTGTTGTCGTGTAGGGATTCCTAGCAGCACATTTGCTGTTCTTCCTTTCCATTTCCTACTCCTGGGTGTTGTCCTCTGCTTCTCCTCAGAACTCCTGTTGGGGAGGACCACACCACTTCAGATGCAGGGCTCAGCCTTCCCATGAGGCTCCCACCGCATCAGCAAAGGCAGGATGAGCTACAGCAGTTACTGTGCTGATGTTGGCATCGTTACAAAAATGGCCAATGACTGTATTTGCCTCAAGTTGCACCAAGGGAAGTTTAGGTAAGATGTTAGGAAGAATTCCTTCCCATCAACTACCTGAAAGGGCATTGTAGAGAGGTTGGTGCTGGTCTCTTCTCTTGGGTAATTAGTGATAGAACCAGAGGGAATGGCTTCAAGATGAA
>JAAGNO010026685.1:58592-70016 GCA_033439905.1 Ceryle rudis | reverse complement strand
GCTGTGTACGAAACCTACTGTTGTATTTACAGCCTACTAAGCCTTTTCCCGCTACAACCTCAGTCTTACGTTTTATAATGCTGCCTCAAAATAGTTTTTCCTTTTTCTGTTGAGAATAGAGAAGTTTTTCTTCAAAATACCTACCCTCCCCCAGATTTTTATTTTTAATCATTCCCTGCTGAAAAACTTCACATCAATCTGATCCCAGCTTGTCCTTCCAGCAGGAGAGAGGGGTTTGCACAGGCCCCATCCAGAGCAGGGAATGTCAGCGCCTCTCTGGGTTATTTAAGATCCATCCACAATGTAATAAATCTGATGTTGTCATTCTAATGGTACAATAACTTGGAAATGAAAGAAGTCAGCTGGGGGAATATGTGTGCACTGGAAAAATCATCCAGAATACTGTGCTGGGATGGGATGGGATGGGGGGGTTGGATGTTGTTGTGGAAAATTCTTGGAAGCTGTTAGTCTGGTGCATAGAAGCAGTGAGGGAAAACAGTGACTCTCGTTTAACAAAGGGAGAGAATCAGAGAGGTCGCAGACTTAACTGTGCCTCATCCTTCCAGGCTCTCTTTCATCCCTTTGTTTCTAGTGATGCAGGTCTTGTTGGCACCATCTCTTTAGGAGAAGGTGAAGTGAAGAAAAGCAAGCCAGAGGGGTAACCAAAGCAATACCGAAGAAGACTCTGGCATTGAAGTGATTTAATTATTCTGGTCGTGTGGAAATGCCTTGAGCTTTTAGGCATTTAGCATTTTAGGGCTTGAGCATTTAGGTTTTTTAGTGAGGTACCATGGAGCGTGTTGCCTAAAAGCCCTTGGTGGAGATGGATTTCACGTGGAGATGGCTCCTGGTGCCCTCTGCTCACCAGTAACTGTGCAAACAGGAAAGGAATTATTGATAACCCTGTCTGTGCTCCCACCCTGCTCCTTGGAGCCTGTCTGATTTCCAGAGGACTGCTTTTCCTGCTCCACCACAGTCTTGGGGAACGATACTGGGCAAGGGCTTTGATGTCTGCGTTTCTCCTGCTGAAAATCCAAGGGTGCTGATATTGATCTTTCCTCTGTACAGGAGCCGGGGTAGCTGAAGAAAGGGGCTCTGTAGGTATTGTTTAGAACTTAAACCTACTTTAAAAGGAGGAAGGGCTGAGCTGATCCGTGTACGTGTTCCTGCAAAGGATGCTTTAGGTCTATTCATAACATCGAAGAAAAAAAAAGTAGAAGAAATTCTTGGTTTTGGGTTGGGTTTTTTTTTCAGTTTATTAGATGAGAAGAGACTCGAAGAGACCTCTTCCTTCCTACCTCGGACACGTAGAGTTGGAAGCAGTTCCTAAAGGTCCGAGTTAGACTTGAACCTCAGAACTCCGTCAGTTCCTTTTTCAGACGTGGTTAATGACGTCCGATGAAGCTTAATTCGAAACTAAATTTTGCCCAATGTACGGGTTGTGTGTAGTGGGCTCACACCCTCCCTCGCAGCCTTTCATGATAGTTTGAAATCCAGGCCTTGGGTTTCAGGCAGTGTACAGATGTAGGTAAAAAAACCCAACAGTATTTCCTTTCTCAGGTAGGAGGGAGAAGAGAAATGCTAATATAGCTGAAGTGCATTTCCTTTTGTTATAAAATACAGAAAGCAAAATTGAGAATAAAACCTGACGCAAACAAGTGCACTTAACTTTTACTCGGGGAGAAGACATTTGGCAGCAGAAATCAAAAAGCCACCGTAGCTTCTTGGAAGTAGATGACCTCTCTTTGCCCTCTGAAATTCCCTGCGTTCTGCTTTTCATTAGCTAGTTGCCTTATGAGATTTATATACTGTATAGATAAAAAAAAATAATCAAATGTGAACTATGATATGATTTAGACCAAACACAGACCTCAGGGATGATGGGATCAAGCTTATAAGAGCTGGAGTTTTTGTGATTTGATGCAAGAAGGTCTCTTACTCAAGTCAATGCATGTGATCACTTAGAAGCAATCAGTGAAGGCACAACAGCTTCTGGAATTATGATTGAAATGCTCTGTCACACATACCTGGCAGTCGTATTTTGTCCATCTGGGGATGCCCTGGGTATTTATGGACAGATCTAACAGGGAGGAAACTTGCTGATAACTTGGAGGGAGCCACTTTATCCTGGGCAGATAATTTAATGAAAACTTTAGTTCAGATACTAAATGGCTTCTCCTAGCCCAAAAGGATTAAGAGATTATTATTTTATTTTAACTTTTTTTTTCCCAGAATGTTAGCTTTGGTAGGAGATTAATGGGAGATTACTGGAGCCATTTAAGAGGATTCACTGTTGTAGGAACTGAATACTCGAAGCTGAACCTCATTTCAGGTCTTTCATCAGAATGCCCCAGTGTGTATGGGGTGGGGAGAGATGGGGAAGGTAGAAAAAGTCTTTCTGAAAAATCCCTTTTACAATTTGCCTAAAGATCTCCTTTATGAAGAGGTAACATATTACCAAATAGAATTTACGTTGAGACAGAAAAAAAATCTTCCAAGCAAAAAAAATCTTGTACAGAGGCTGCCAACAAGTTTCATGGAAACCACTGTTCCCATGTCCTGGTCTTTGCACTATACTAGGGAATATGTGTGCGTGAGCAGAGAATTTCCTACCTTCTTCTCCACCGTTGCAGAAGTTTCTTCATCTTCTGTGACGTTTGTACTTCTGCAGCACTCAACCTGGAATTGCAACACGTTTTGGGATGGCCAGTTAGTCAACGCATCCCCGTGAGTAACGTCGAGGATACTGGGAGGTCACGTTTTCCTGCCCTGCCCTGTAACAGCAGCCTGTTAAAAAGCCCACGGCAGCCACTTCACACAACACGTTAGGCCAGGAAACGAAAAAAAAATTAAACTACACGTGTCACAAGTGAGTTAAAACAGTCGGAGAGGGGTTGTTCGTGTTAAACTGTATCGGGCTGCTTCGGCTTTCAGAAAACGAGGGACGTGAGCTTGAACAGTTGTGCCTCTGAGACTGTTGATGTGCAAAGGCACCGTGTCAGCGAATAAATGAATCGTTCAGGTTGGGCAAAAGCATCCTGTGGGTTATGTCAGTTCTGTGCTGTTTGTCTCCTCAGCGGGCAATGGCCAGACTGAGCCACGAGTGGGAAAGTTCACTCGTGAGTCCCCTTCCGCACAATTACATAGAAGGTTTGACTTTTGTTTCAAAATGATGGTACGAGAATAAGCTTCGGGTTGTGTCCTCAGAGACTGAAACATCACAGGAACATCTGCCTGGCTGAAGAGAGCCTGAAATGGTCTTTTTAGGCCAGCACTAAGACCCTCAGAGCATCATCAACACGCTTTGATGATGATGATGGACTAACACGTGGTGGCCAAGCCTTCTGTCTCCTCAGTAGACGCACTGGCTGTGGCAATGAGCACAGACTCCTTCATGCTTCCCACCATTCTGTGACTGGTTTTGTGGGGAAGGAAAGAGGAGGAATCCTGAGCAGACCAGGGCTTTAATGAGCTTTGGCACTGGGAAGTGCTTTGGACTTGCCAAATACGCTGGTCTGGCCTTGACTTCTCAACATTCCTGAGACTGGTTCCTAAGAACAGTGAGTATGTCTGTGACATAGTAGTTTTCCTTTCTTAACTGGCAGGACAGCATTGCTGTGTGTGGGCAGCCACTGGGTTTTGCTTTGATTTCACCCCAGCAATGCCTGTAGTTCCTTTTTCCAGGAAGCGCTGCCTGTGAACTCCCCCGTTTAACGTGTAAGAAAGTTCCTTTAGATACTTGAAGATAAAAGGCATCCATAACACTGCTTCAGAATTAATGATGTCATGCCAGCTCAGTCAGAGAGTTTATGAGTCTTGGCTTCTTAGACTCTCATAAAACAGGTAATTTATCAGTTGTGCTAAATGAGAGAAATCGCCCTCCAGCTGAAATCCAGACCCGGCGTGTTCAGGTTGCACTGGTAGAGGAAGAGAACGTTATTAGATGAGCTGTCAGACCCTAATGAGATCAGTGCTGTCTTTTATTTCGCACTGAAACAGTTGTAACTATTGCAAAACTGTTCTCTAGTTAGGATCTTTAAAATACTTAAGCATCAGCTGACCTTGATGCATGTGTTGGGTTTTCCTTTTTTAAACTCAGCACCACACAGAATTCCTTGGCTCGCTGGCACTATACTTAAGTCGAACTCATCAGCAGCACCAGAGGCTCTATGGCTTTTGGGTTGGAGCTGCCTTGCATTCAGCCATCTTTAAGTGTGAACCAAGAAAGCTCACATCTGAGAACGGCAAGTTCTGGAAGGGTTAAGAGCTGCTCACTGTCCTAAGAATCTTAAGATGTTTTAAAAACAAACACACGCCGCTTCCCCCGCTCTCCCTACCGACAAAACCCAACCAATCAACCAACAAAAAGAGCCAACCTGAGGAGTAAAGAGTAAATATCTTTCCTTCTGGTCGCAGGTACTAAGTTCAGAGGCAGAGAAGCTTGCCCGCAGTCCCTAGCAGAACTGGGGACAGAACCCAGACCTCCTGCAAAACCACTTCTCCCTGCCTGTTGTACCAAGCAAGCTGCTAATTTGAGAGTAATATTGTTCCAGTTCTCAGGCTATCTAGGCTGATGTAATATTTTGGCTACAGTCAGGTAGATCATAATATATTTTCTGGAACTATCTCCGGTTCTCTGTTTCTTTTCTTATAAACAACTTCTCGCACTTGGCAAATTCAATTTGTCTCAGAATGCCAAAACTGGGGATAAATTTTCTACTAATTTCTAACAGTCAGTCTTTTACTGTTTTCTCTAAAAGCAGAAGAGATCAATTTAAGGGCTCCTACTTAATTTATAGTTTTGCAGTATTTCAGCAGTTTCTGTTCTTTCTACAAGCCGTGGTGGCAATCTAAGGGTGTGATTTTTTTTCTGGCAGCTTAAGACAAACTAAATTGAGTTTGCTGCTGTCTCACCACCCCCTTTAACCCCCCCCCCCCCCAACATCTTCCCACTGCCCCTTTCTATATTGCACTTGCATTTCTCTGTTTGTACAGCGCTTATGCTGAGGCAAGGAGTTGATGTGACCGAAACTAAACCTGCTGAGAGAGGGAATAACAAAAAAGTAAAGAGACATTCCTCTTTCCTGAAGCATCTTATACTACAACTCTACAAATTCCAATCCTACCAGAAGCAGATGTCAGGAACACAAAGCTGGGGGTCAAAGCAGAGAGGCAGGAGCTCGGCTGCTCCAATAGTGGAGGTAGTTCGATGGAAGTTTAAAACAAAGTAGGTGGGAATGTGAGTAGCAAGCCCTCAGCTCATTTTTAATGCCCTAGGTCTCTTTGCGATGCAACCTCTTACCTTGTCTCAGTCTGCGTGGAATGGGGAATGTGGAGCCGTGTGGGTGTAGGCTGGCCTGAAGCATGAAGTTCTAACCGTGACCGTTCATCAGGTCAGCTCCTCAGAGTGAGTGAGAGGTGATTCAGTCTCCAGACAGAGATGACAGGTCAGGCGAGTGCCAGTCACCGGTGGGGTCAGTCGGTTGGTGCGAACTGTGATTGGAGGACCCCAGGCTGTTTGCAGGGCAGACCCCCTGAGCTGGCTGCGAGAACAACAGGGGGATAAAACCCTTGTTTTACTGACTCAAGTATCCAGGCACCTCATCTAAGATGTAACACGGGGTCTCATGTTGCAAGCACAGGAGAAACACTGCTCTTTTCTTTGTGACAGTTTTGGACAAGTAACAGTCAACTCTCTTGCACCTGGGAAGTGGGAATAGTAGCGGCTGCTGCAATAGCCGTGGGACTTTTGATGTATTTCCTGCTCCCAAAAGCTGCAGCTTTTGCCACCTCTCAGTGACACAATGGATTTTTAAACGCTATATTATACAGCTTTAGCTACCGCATATGGCCAAAGCTGAGAGGTTTGGGCTTGACTCCCACTGAAGTTTTCTCTGCGCATACCAATTTTTTTGTCGTCTTCTGGTTTTGATAAAAATGCGGTTGCCAGATCTGATCCAAACATCTGCTTTTTGCTGCTGGCTTTGTATAGATTTATACTCTAGAAAACATCACCAGTTACTGAGAGAGTTTTTCTATCCCGTCCTTGGCTAGGTAAGTACTGCTGGTTTAATGGTAAAAATAGTATTTCAGGGAGAAAGTCCAAGAGAGAGTGGAAGAAATCTCTCTCCTGTACTCTGGAGTTAGTTTGGTGGGTGCTGGAGTGACATTTCTCAAGGTGAGCTGAAGGAGATGAACGGCTAACACCTGAAAGAGACACAAACAGGGTCACAGTGCAGCTGGAAGATCAGGATTCCTACGGACTTTACACAGCACAGAGATTTCCACATTAGTTGCTGTCAGCATGGAGACCCCTTGACATTATTAGGCCAAAGAAAGGTGCTAATCCATCACAGAAAATGGCTCAGCACTTGATTTCTATTCATTTATCTTTGCTCTGCACAAACGCTTTGTTCCTTATCCTTCTTTGAATCAGGCCAGCCTAATATATTGGCATCTCAATCATCATTTGGCTCCTACTGAGATGAAGAAGCATCACTGAAGCCTGCGGGGCCGTGACAGTAAATCAGTGATTTATTAGTAAGAATAGGGCAGGAAGGTGAAGAAAATAGGTAGTTAGGAGACTGTAGCATTTTTCTGTTCACGTTTGTCTGATGATTCTGCCCTGAAGAAGTGTAAACCAGCAAAACCAACCCCAAACCCAAGTAGCTTCAGGTTTCCAAGCACAGGATTAAAAAAAGGGATTCCTTTATCATTGTATCTTACTATGGTGATCTCAAAATTAGCCCAGGAAGGTACGTGTGGAAACGGAGTGACCCTGCCCAGGTAGCTACAGGGGGTACCAGTTCCATCGGTAGTAAGAAGAGGCACGTCCAGCTCTGCTGGATCTGCCTTTGTTTATTGTGCTGCTTTTCAGGGAATGAGGGGAGGGGAAGGGAGACAAATGATACTGGGGGGTTAAAGGATGTGGAGTGCTATAATTTCCTCGGGACCCTTGAAAAATGGTAGGGGAAAAAGAATTTTCTCTTAGAAAGAAAGCAGAAGTGGCTCTAGTTGGCTGTTCTCCATCTCCCTCCTGTTCTTTCACTCGTTCCTTCATCAGAGAATGTTTGGTTTGTTGTTTTTTTCCCACCATCCTTCTTCCATAGATCCGTTTCGAGCCCCTCTTGAGGTTTTTTTTGTGTGCTTCTTTCCCTTCCCTGTTCCTGTCGTATTTCTTTTTTTGGGGAAAAAAAAAAAGAAAAGACAGACGGGTCTAGAGTAAAATTTCAACTCCAAATAAGTCTACCTTGCAGAGCACCTGACTTTCAGGACCCATCACCCAGATCTATCTCCTATTCCAATATTTCCTGCTGTCTGCATTTTGAAGTTCCCTCACTGGAGCTGCAGCCCAGTCTAGTTCTGGCCTGTACCAGCTCATCCCATTTTAACACAACAGTCTCTTAGTTGAACCGTTGCTTCAGTAACTTGGCAAAAGGAATGGATGCCATTGGAGGGGAGGGGGGAAATATTCTTAGGCAGTTGAGCCCCCCCCAGTCTGCCTCTGCCATGGTTCCAGCTTTGGCTTTCCTCCGTGACAAATGTAAAATGCCTTTTAAGCCTTTTTTTTTTTCTTGGCACTAGTCAGAGCTATTAATGTTACTAGGATATAGTGGTTGCATACAAACAGCTGGATCCAAAAAGTGATTACTTATGTGGTATGGGATTATTTATGTGGTACAGACCTTTGCTTTTCAAGTACTTCCACGCTGTGAGTCTCTGCTACGCAGCAACGGGGATGCTGCGCGTTGCCATCGGAGAGAAAATCGCCAGGTAGAGCAACGTGGTTGGGGGTTCAAGTGGGGAAGCAGCAAAAAAAAAATATGAATTTTATCTTCTAGCCTAGTGATCATAGAAGTTTATAGACAGAGGAAGTGCTGTGATTATTAAAAACCAAACCAAAACATTGTTTTTTTTCCAACTCTGACGTTTTTTTGTCAAGGAAAGGATCTTCCTTTAAGAGTTTTCTGGTATTTTTCCTAAGAATTGTAGGAAGGTTCCCCATAATCTTCACCACCAGCGTGTGAGATGTTGCCAAAGGAATATCTTCACGTTTAGGAGCAGGCTTGTTCCCCTTCATCGCCGGGTACGGGTGCTATCTGAAAAGAGGGTGAGGAACACAAAACGATAAGAGCTGCCTGCTTTTTTTTGTTTGCAGTCAGCTTGTGTCCTTCCTCAGCTCATCTTCTGTAGTTGCCAGCATCCTGCTGTTTGAATAGCCCCTGACTATGACTGTGGGTAAGTTATTTTAGCATTCAGTCATTCAAGATTACTTGAAAGGTAATTGGCTTCCTGATTTTTTGAAAGGAATTTAGAAGAATGGGCTGTGCGGTCGTGGGTAAGCGGGTAGATTATGCCAGAGTTTGTTTCCTGCACCTCAGGTCCTGCAGAATTCACCAGCAGTGACGATGCTCCTCCTGGGGACACTCCCAGTGTACCCAGTACTCACAGTAACATAAAGCAACAAGAACCCGTCTTGCTCTAGAAAATACTTTATATTCTCCCTTAAGGCAATTTTTCCTGGTTTTTTTTTTTCATCACCTCACCTGAAAGAGGTCACCTCGACACATGATTATGTTCCAAGCATCAAGAAAATAATTGCTTGCTGTGAAATGGTGTAATTGGAAACTCGGGTGTAAGAAAGCTTTACCATAACACACTGGCAAGATCAATAGTTTGCAGATACAGCGCATGGGAGTAATAAAGATATCCAAATGTATTTTCCCCCTGTTTAAAATTAACAAAGAAATAAATACAAGATTGAGATTCTCATTTTAATCCTCTGCACAGATCCCAGGTTAAAAAACCTGAAACATGTGGTTGTGTTTCCAGACTCTTCAAAGAGCTGTGCCCACCCTGTCTGAGCACTGTAAACATTGCTGCTTTTTATGCTTATGCAAAAAAAAAAATGCTGTTTTGGAATAAAAATATAGGCGACCTGGTTTTCTTCTGAGCTGTTTCGAGTTCTAAAACAATGCTGGGGATCTATTAATCCGAGCCAGTGTTTCAATCTTAATGGAAATGTCTGTAAATAATACGGTGGCAACAAGCATGCTTTGGAAAAGCAAATTCAAAGAGGTACTGTTGGAAAAGTGAATACTTGCTGAGGGCAGTTATATTTAGGGCTCTAATGGAAGTGTACAAGTTATGCTTTTTATACAAACTATAAATGGCTACAGCCAAGAGACTTAGACTTTGAAATGCATTTGGCACGTATGCAAGGAGAGAGACGGGCCAGAGCCTTGCAGTGCAGTTGTTGGGGTGGGTTTTTTTTCTGCTAGCTTTACAAATATTGCCAAGTTCTTGTCGTGTCGCTACCCCTAAAGGCTGCGTTCAAAAATAGATGTTGTATCTGCTCTTGTTTGTAACTGGTGCCGAGCCTGGAGAGGCTGAAGCCTGGGAATAGTGCAGACACGCTGACGGTGATGAGCAGGGGACAAGAAAGAAGAATGCAGATGCAGAAGAAGAGAGTAAAATAAGTGTTAGAAGCCAGAGTAGGTGGCACGGGAGAAACACATCATGGAAGAAAGCCAACCGTGGCTGTAGATGGTATGAGGTGATCCTGTTGTACCACAGATGATGTGAGAAATAGGCTGAGGTGATGCAAAGATAGATGGCAGAATTCAGCAGTGGGTGAATAAGTGGAATTCCTCAGCTCCGCTTCGGAGTCTCTAAACAATTGGTCATTGTTGACAAGGCCTCCAGGATGCTTTGATGTGAGGAAGCAGAAAGTTGCAAAATGCTATCATTAGCAACAGACTGATTTGCTCCCTTGTGGGGAAAAAATCCTGCCGAATGCTTCCAAGTGTTCGCTTGAGGAAATTAGAAGAGGAATAGCTCCTGTTCAGAGAATTCTTACTGGTCTTTAGAGATACTAAAACACTCCTAGACAGCAAACCCTGTCCAGTGGCACTTGCCAAATACTGTGATCCGAACGGTGGAGGTTTGTGTTTATACTCGTCCCAAAAAACTCATGCTCACCAAAGCTAATATTGGGCTTCGGGCAGTTTCGGGGTAAAAAAGTGACAAAGCTTGTGACTTGTGAGCTGTTCATGCACCTAAATGCTGGTGTGAGAAATTTACTGTAGCTACCGGTGACAACAACAGCGGAGATTAAACTCCAGGTATCAAATCTACAATATACTGGGGTTTTGTGGGTTTTTTTTTGTGCACAACCCAGGATACACCCACACAAAGTTTTGTGTTGTCTGGCCACCGACTGAAAACATGAATCACTTTCATCTGCAGGCTCGATATGTGTGTAAGCCTCCAAACCTTGTCCTCTTGAGGTCAGACCTGATGGTCTCAGGACTGTGCTGCGTTTCATTTAGATAAAATTTCAATTTTCTCCTGGCTGGTGTTGCTGGCAGCTAATGGAGACAATCCTCGAGCCATCTAAAAGCCACCAGTCCTTTAGGAGCAGCAGTTGGGTTACTGTTGACTTCCTAATTCCTCGTGGCTTTTTAAAAATCAAGCACAGAATCAAGAGGTCTTACGATGCTTTGATTATTTTAAGTCATTAATTGCTGTAATTGCAGTCTTGATGTTTATTATTAAGTGATGGCAGTTTCTAAAATATCGTTTTTAAATAACAAAGGATAGAGCGGACCCTCTGCAAGTTCACCAATGATCTGAAACTGGGAGGGTTGGGTGACACACCAGAAGGCCGTGGGGCTATCCAGCAAGACCTAGACGGGCTGGAGAGCTGGCTGAAGGTGAACCTCAGGAAGTACAATAAGGATAACTGTAGAGTCCTGCATCGGGGGAGGAATAACACCAGGCACCAGTAGAGATTAGGGAATAACACCAGGCAGCAGTACAGATTAGGGAATAACAGCAGGCACCAGTACAGATTAGGGGTTGCCCTGCTGGAAAGAAGCTCCATGGAGGAAGACCTTGAAGTTCTAGTGGATAGTAAGTTCTCCATGGGACAGCAGTGTGCCCTCGTGGCCAAGAGGGCCGATGGTCTCCTGGGGTGAGTTAAGAAAACTGTGTCCAGCAGATCTAGGGAGGTTCTTCTCCCCTGCTACTCTGCCCTGGTGAGATCACACCTGGAATACTGTATCCAGTTTTGGGTTCCCCAGTTCAAGAGAGACAGGGATCTTCTGGAGAGAGTCCAACAGAGGCTACAAGGATTGTTAAGGGACTTGAACACCTCTCCTGTGGAGAAAAAGGCTGAGAGAACTGGAGCTGTTTAGTTTTGAGAAGAGAAGGCTGAGAGGGGATCTTATGTCTGTAAATCTCTGAAGGGTAGATGTCAGGTAGAAGGGGCCAGTCTCGTTTCAGTGGTGCTCAGTAATAGGGCAAGGAATAATGGGTGTAAGCTAGAACATGGCCAGTTCCACCTCAGCAGGAGGAGAAACGTCTTCCCTGTGAGAGTGACAGAGCCTGGCCCAGGCTGCCCAGAGAGGCTGTGGAGTCTCC
>JAAGNO010026685.1:37406-48753 GCA_033439905.1 Ceryle rudis | reverse complement strand
TTCAGGGCTTCTCTCAAGCCAGTTACCGCCCAGCTTATATCAGTGCTTGGGATTGCCCCGATCCAGGAGGACCTTGCACTTGGTTTTGTTGAACTTCATGAGGTTGGCCCCATACAGCTTGGTGCCGTTGGCAGACTTGTTGAGGGTGCACTCAAAATCAGCTTGTTTCATTCGCCTGCTTTATCTTAAATGCACCTCGGGGATGTTTAAGCTTTGGCTTTTCAAGCCTTTCGGTAGTTGGTGCTAAGAGAAGATGGATCCTTTTGCCTCAGTGGCTCTGGAGGTTTCTTGTACATTCGTGGAACGCAGCAGCGGCACCTCCCTCAGATGAAGAAAAGGGTTCTTGCTCTCAGTGTTTGTGCAGTGGAAATGTCAAAGTCTCAGAATACTCAAGGAAAAACTTCTGGGTTACTTAAAAACCAAAAAGCAGAGGAGGGGGGGGGTGTGGAAAATCAAAACAATCTGAGAGCACTTTGGTAACAAAAACTTGTTCAAAACGCTCTTTTTATTAATGCTAACCAAATGAAATGTTCCATTCCTAGACTACTCACAAAGCCCCTTTAAAGTAAACAAAAATGATTTGTGTTTTCCCCGTCTACTTTTCCCTTGCAACATTTCTGCTGGCATCGCTTTCTCAGTCTCAGCCATCTGAATGCTAATGAACGTCAGGGCAGGCAAGGAGTTTGTGGGTTTCACGATTTATTTTGCAACCTGCCTTAATCTGAGGTTTTCAAATTCCTTTAACACACCTCTATTTATCCTGGAACACAAGAGAACATTTGTAGCATGGGCTTAAGATTGAATACAGCTTCCTCTCTCTCTTCCCCTCGTCCCTGCTTTGGCCAGCTTGGTCGTTACATCTTGTGAATAGATCTCCTGATACAGTTGCCTGCTTTTTTTTTTTTTAATCTTTTTTTTTTTTTTCCCCCCCCAAATCTTGCTGCCCATTGCCAGAAAAATAAAAGAGACTGAGTGTGCAAAGGAGAAGGAACGTTATTCTGAGCTGAAAATTTGAATTCCAGATGCATTTCTGCTCTAACTGCTCAGACTCCTGTGTTAGAACCGGCGCTGGTGGATTCGTGAGACTCTCGTAAAATGTTTAGATCCCGCCGAGTCAGGAGCTACTGAAGGAGCAAGGCAGAGCTGTTAAAAGCTTTTTCCATCCTGAAGCAGGTCCTTAAACAGAACGGACTCTGCAACGACCGAGTGGTGCAGCTTTACCTTGAATACTGAGATTTTTTAATACTCCATCCATCCGAACCACAAATAATATCAGGTTTATTTCGATTTACAGTAGCTGGGGGGGGTTGTGTGTGTTTCTCCCTAACCCCTGTAGCCCTAGAACCCCACGGGTTCCGCTGGAGGTCGGTTGGCAAATTCAGTCTATTACTGTTTGGTGGAAGTGAACAAATAACTTCTAATATTAATTAGAAACAATGATTTTAGAGGCAGACAGGACTAAATCGTATGTGGCACGGCTACCATCAGGGAGCTTTCTCAGGAACCAGCTTTGTGATGGGGTGACTATTTCAGTTCCATCCTTTCCCAGTATTGTATCTGCAGGACACAATAGAGTAACATTTCCTGTGAAAGCTTTGGGGGACTGTAGAACATAAAGCAACAGAGGATTCTCCCAAGGAAAAAATAGATCCTGGCTATGTATAGTAATCTATAGTAACCATTCAGCTCACTGGTATGGTAGTGACACTACTCAAAGATGCAGCATCTGAGGCCTTTATTGCAAAGCACTTGAGAGTTCGTAAGGCACCGCAATAAAAGGCGAGTAAACAGGGTGTGCCTGAAGCAAATTTACTCCACAAAGACCAGCTTCATGTGCCTGCATGGCTGCTGTCTGGGGGTTACTGCTCCTGCTGTCTTAAAATCCTTCCCGAGCAGGAACTGTGTAATACAGGTCACCTTCGTCCAGGCCTCCTCAAGTCCACCAGTACTCTGACAAAGGGGCAGGTTGGCTTGAGTTCAAAGACCAAGAGGACTGCACAGCCCAGAAGGCTCTTGGATTGAGCTTGATACAAGTCTCAGGGGCAAATTTTTGGCAAGCTTGAGACAATCAGCATGCTAAGGATTTGGTTTTTTACTAAGAGAGTCAGGTCTTGTTATCCCAGAGAAACCTGCAGCTAGAGACTGAGAGAAGCAGAGCCTTAAAAAAAGGGATTTCTGTGTTGACCGTACCATTTGTCACAAGTGCCCGGGTGAAAGGGTGGAGTGTTGTGGCCCTGGTTGAAAGAACTGGGAACAATCTCATAACGTAAAATGGTGATGCTGGTGCTGAAAGTATTCATACTGGTGCTGCTGGCTTTGCCTTGTGAAAGCCACGCTGCCAGGCTGGACAGTGGATGTTCTTCAAAGACATCACAGGGTCATCAAGGTTGGAAAAGACCTCCAGGATTGGTAGTTTTTTGTAGGCAGGCAAGAAACTGATATACGTGTTTGGAAAGAGGAGAAAACCCGCAATAAAACAGGATGGAAAACCCCCTGTAAAGCTGTTATTCTGGAGGTACAGTGACTGAGAGGAGTTTCATTCTATCTTCTCTAACTAGTAACCTATCATTTGAAAGAAAGTTCAATTTCCCACAAAACAACCTGCAGAGCGGCAGCTTGAGGACCGCTTATGCCTTTGTGGAGGAGAAGGAATTAAGTGCACACGAAAAGCATTTCTCTTTGCTACGAGAGAGGTTTTATTTGGTTTAAAAAAGCGTACTGAAGAGGACTGGGGCTGAGCAGCAAAGAGATACTTTCATCTTCTTTTTCTTCGTGCAGGTGATCTGGTATCGCGGGCGATGCACCACATGCAGTGCTTGAACACCATCCGCCCAGGCATGAGCCCCGTTCGGCAAACCCGACAGCAGCAACCTATCTCCTGGTCCCCTGATGCTCTCCACACCCTCTACTACTTCCTACGCTGTCCTCAAATGGAATCCATGGAGAACCCCAACCTCGACCCTCCAAGGATGACCCTGAACAACGAACGGTATGTAGGTCGGTCAACTGTTAGTAGGTGGGGAGTTAGGCTATGAAGGTCTCCTTTTGTAGACTGCGAGCGCGTGGGCAGCTCAGGAGGCTTCGTGGGATGCTACCTATCAGGCATCAGTTATTCCTGCAGTCAAGCCAGGTTGTGTTGTCAGCCTTGCCAAGTTTACGAAGCCTTGGAATTGGAACTGGAAAGTGAGCTGTTTTTTCGTGCAGTCTTTCCGAGCGAGGCATATTCTGTACTCTGCCAACAAGGCTCGTCTAGAGACGCTGCCAAAAGTACATGTGGTTGCCTAAAGCAGTAAAGACCTTACCAAAGAAAATGTTACCTTCTGAATAGCGCCAGTTAACAATTATCATCGTTCTTGGGAAAAGCGATGCCGTTTGCTGCCGGGAGGTTTGAAGGGATTTATGAACATCCTTCTTAAGGATTACTTCAGTAGATGCTGCGTGGCTGGTATAGAAAGAAATTTATAGAGGAAGCAGAAAATGCAGTGGCTCTCCCTACCTTGTGCCAGCACCATAACCGACTCTGAAAGTAGACCCATTATTCGAGTGGTCAGAAAATTTCCAGCGGGATGCTTTTTTTCTGTTAGAAACCTCCCTGGTTTCCTTCCTGCCCAACTCCCTGGCAGTCTGCCCGACAGGCTGATGGCAGCGGAGAGCCGAGGAGCCCGAGGAGCCCTGGCCACAACTTGAGCTCCTTGCTAGGTCAGGCCAGCTCCTGCTCTCCAGATGCTGGGCTCAGAGGCAGGACTGATAGCTGGCTACCTTGGGCTGCACCCTGCCTCTCTGGTCTTGCTCTGTTTCCCCACTTGGAAAAGCACATCCGATTGCCTGTTTCTTTCAGAAATCTGACCTTAAATGGGAAATTCTGATAAACTCTCTCCGGTACTCACGCCAGCTTACTCTTTGGGTGTCTTTTAACTTGCTGGACATCAGGCAGATGGCTCTATCCTGCTCCTTCCCAAAAGCAGCCTGTGGTTGGAAAATTTCATAGTGTAGTGAGGTGTTGAAGCCTGGGTTGGGGGAGAAGCCACATTCACACAAGAAAAAAAAAAAAAAAAAAAGGAGCAAGGTGCTTGTTGGAAAGATGAGATACTTCCTAACTGTTCTCAGGCTGCAGTGTTTTCACTCTGTGCATTTCTGCTGCTGCAAGTCAACCCTGCTTCCTCCAGACTGGCCTTGGCCTGTGCCAAGCCTGCCAGAGAATCTCAGCAGCTTCTCCTGGCTGTCTTCACCCCCACTGGAGCTCTGGCTGATGGCTTCATGGCCGGAGTCTGGCTAGTCAGGAGGGGGAAGACATCTCGAGAATAGTAACAGATAGAGCCGTCTCCTTTTAGAACTCTGAATTTTCAGGCCAATGTGCAGAAAACCAGCCTGGACAGAAGGCAGCCTCCGTAATTTCAGTCTTGGTAAATTCCTTTAGGTTAAGGGAAACTTTAAATAAGGAGAAAGATATAAAGTTGTCGCTCTCGAGCTGCCTGTTTTGCCATAATGTTTTGCACGTGGCTGGTCTGTGTAGCTACCTCCACTGGTCACTTGTTTTCCTTCTCTTGGTCGCTGAACCCTCATTCTGTGCTTCAGTGTAGTTTGTACTGGACCGACCTCTTTGAGGTCTCCATCTGGCAGAAGCTCAACTATTTTACCAAGTAAAAAAAATTGTCTTTCTGTTCTCTGATCCTCCCTCAAAATCCTTTCAAAAAGAACAACCTGGGAGCAGAACTCCAGCATCAGAGAGAGGAAGCTGATGTACCCGTGTGAAGAACCAGGAGGAATTAAGTGAAGTGTAGTAAAAATAGTAATAGAAAGAGACATGGCCACACAGCTTGGAGCCTATTGGTAGCTCTGGGGTTTGGGTTCACCAATCTCACTCAAATCCTTAGTGCAGGGTGGTTTATTTTGCATTTATTTTGCATTTTCATGTTTACACCCTGTGCAAAAGAGGCCAGATTCTGTAAAGTTGTGCCACTAGTTCCCACGGCCGTACGGCTGAAGCTACTAAAGAGCTGGTATCAGAGCTGTAGGTTAAAGCTGTTTCTTTGGGTTTATTTTCTTTTCAGTACTCTCAGTATAATGATGTTACTGCAGCTACTTGTTTTGTACACCGTGGATAATAAATGAGTTAAGTCAGGAGTGCTCTTATCTCTCCAATTGCTCCCAAACAATGCTCTTTGCATGGTTCACTGGAGTGTTTTTGGAATACAGGCTGCAAATCTATTCTGGTTTAAAATCCTCATTGGATCCTATAATAGCTGGTGTAAGGGAAATTTCTGCCATTTTTTTCTATACCGGTGCTTAGCTGTAAAGGAAATTAAAGAGGATATATTAAAATGGAGCAAAACCTGACATTAGGGAGGAAAAAAAAAGAACCTGAGGACTATCAGGTTAAAAAAAATGGCTTTGAAAAGTTCATGAAAGCTGGAAATGAAATTAATCCTGCCCCATATCCCAGGCACGAGCATCCAACCCTACCTTTCATTTGTTCCAAGATGTATCTTTACGTGTCTTCCTGTATTGACCTCTGTGCATATAATTTTGGCATAGCCAGTGGGATAAATATCTCCACCAGCACTTTATACAGGAGATAGTTTATTCTTTCCTAGCTTGAGAGATGGTTGGGGTTGCGTGTGAGACACTGGACTCGTGGCATGACAGATGAGGGCACTGATTCCCCTAATGTGACTTGGCAAGGCTGCTCAGCCCAGTTCTTTCATTCCTTCCCGAGCTGTGCTAAATCAGCTGCAAACTCTGCGTTGCTCCTTTGTGTGTTTCTGCTCTCTCTCTGGAATATGCTTGTTATGGGCACTGCAATTGGTTTTCTACTGAAAAAATTGTTGGTCACAAACAAGGATGACAACGCCGACCTAGTCTGAGTTTGCTTGTGTTTCACTTTCTAGGATCCTGTTCAAATCTATCGGTACTGAACGCTTGGAAATTTAGCAAAGGGAGGGATGATTTAGAGCTGCAGCCTTGGTAAAACCTGATCTTGAGCCCCGTTGATTCCTTCCAGTGGAAGGAACTGTGGGTGTTCAGTCCATCTAGAGACCTGGCAATCTACTGTCCGTCTTGCTCGGCTTTCTGTTGTCTGTGAGCTTTCTGTGTCGTACTGTGATGCAAAGTGCTCTGAAGAGCTTGACACTGTAGGGTCTGGAAGGTCTTTACACACGAAGGCAAGCATAGAACACAAGTTCTGAAGCCATGGGTAGTGGAGGGTGTCACAGGCCATGAAGGGCTTAGCTGAAACTTAACTGAACTGAAAAGTAAAATCACTGAACAGAACTCGTTCTGTTCTTACTCAAACCAGGACAAAAACCCAGCCCAGCTTCTGAACACGTCCTGCAGCAAACTGTACAAGGCACGAAAGCAGCCGCGCTTGCAAATAGGCATGAAAAGCACCCCACAGGACACAGCCACTTTAAACTCATATAAACTCTGTGCCTTATCTTTGCTCAACACCTTGGCAGCTAAAGGAGTGAGGTGGAGTCCTGCAGGAATGGAGTGGATGTAGGGATCTCTCTACAGCTTGGCAGAGGGATGAGCTTTCTGCTTTGGCCTCTGGCATGTGAATGATTTGAGATACCAATAGATTGAAACTCGGGGAAGTTTGTGGGTTGGTTCTGTCTGGTTCTTACACTTGCTTGCAGGTGAAGGCAGTGAGGCAGAGGAAGGAGAGCAGGCAGAATTTGAGACAAAGCACCCAGGTATCTTAAGCAAAAATTTGCAACGTTTCCACAACAAATGTAGTTCCTTGCTAGATGACCAAGCCACGGCCCACTTGGAACCTCAAAATGACCTTACCTGCTGCACAGACAGTAAACCATCTGCTGTTTGGTGTCAAATAGGCCACCTGAGGAAGTGTTTTGCAAATAGAGAGTGCCACTTGTGCAATAATTTGGCAAACGGATTGGACCCTGAGGTGAGAACAAGCTGCTTTCTGCAGTAACATACACCTGCCTGCCTGAGGGCTCAGAGCTTGTCTCTGTCAGCAGAGCACATCTGTCTTTGTTGCTGAAAAAAAAATAGATGTGTCTCTGCTGGGCAACCAGACTTCTTATGTTTCTCAGAGATCAGAGTGTGTATTGTGTCAGAGGTCAGACAATGTGGTTTTGGACCACAAAGAGTGAGCAGACGCGTGGTGCTCCTGCTCTGTTTCTGCTCTGGGTTTTTTTTCCCATTGCTTATGTCAGGCTGGCTGAGGTTGGGAGCGCTCCCCAGCGTGAGATCATGTCCCAGAGCAGCAGAACCTCTTTACTGGGCTTGTTGGGGATGCTGGGACTTGAGAAGGGCCATCCAAAGGTAAACGAAGTTTCTTTCTCCCTCCTTCACTATTTTTTCCAAATGGAATAAAAAGCTTTTGTCTTCTTTTTAATGGTGTGTCAAGGCAAGTGATGCTTAAGTCTGCTCCCCGTAGAGCGCAAAGCGAGGTCAGTGTTCTAGTCTCGGTTTACAGCTGGGTGGACTAGTCTAGCCTAAGTTAATTGTCTTGGCCAGGACAGTGGTCTAGCCTTAAAAGTAGGAATAGACATCACTGACTGCCCTAGTCCTGTCTCTTTTTGGTTCCCATGTGCCTACAGCATTTCTCGTAGGAAAGTTACTATGATTTAATACCTAAGAATAGGTAAAAAAAAAAATTGGATCCCGGTTCCTTATGTAGCTGACTGTTTGTGGGTCTTTGGTAGGCTGAGCTTCCTCCTCTTCCAACAACCCTGTTTTA
This sequence comes from Ceryle rudis, assembly GCA_033439905.1. Taxonomy (NCBI): domain Eukaryota; kingdom Metazoa; phylum Chordata; class Aves; order Coraciiformes; family Cerylidae; genus Ceryle; species Ceryle rudis. The sequence goes on along the minus strand of JAAGNO010026685.1, from coordinate 41,048 downwards.
GAAAAACTAGAAATTGTGTTTAGCTGTTGGTGATCTTGTTGGTCTGTAGAACGTTCTAAAAGTAATTCTTGGCTTGTCCATCAGTGCCCATGGATCCAGCCACATCAGTCAGACCTTTCTGAGCTATCCATGTTGCAGACGGGCCAAGTTTTACACATTGTCTGAGTTTGCTGGTGCATTCTTTTATTCCAAATGTCAGGGAGTATAAAACAATTTACATCAGCAGAAGCACACAGACCGTACCCATCTGACTCCATCGGTGAAAATCCAGGAAAACGCTAGTGAAATTCCAGAGCTGATGTAGGATTTGTCAGCTGCCAACAGTTACATTCGGGGCTTGCCAATTTGATGGAAATTCACAGCCCTTCAGCTGGAAAAGCTGTGGACACTGCAAAGAGGCCAACTACAATCACACAGTGGGGCCACCTCAGAAGAGAAGAGAAAGTTTCATTCCCCTTCCCATGTGCAGGCATCTAGAAGGCTTTGCCTCAGATTTGCTGCTTCTCTATTACCTCACGTGATCCAGGGCCCACAGATAAGCAGCCAAACCATGTTTTTCATTAGGGTCAGGCAGGAGAAATGGAGCGGTGCCTGCTCTCTTGTGCCACCTTAGCTGGGCAGGAGGAGGAGCAAGCTGAGCTAACTGCTTGGGTTTTCTCTCTGCGGTGTGTTTCCAGCAATGCCCGCTCCGAAACGTTATTTATTGGGAAAGCATGGAAAATGCATCTGGTGCTGCCAGAAGAAAAGATTGTAGGCCTTTCATGCTATTTTTTGAGTGCTGTTTGCTCAAATACTATGTTCTTCCAATATTTGAGCTATTGATTTAAATCACCATTGGCTAGAACACTTGATATTTTGGCTTGTGGTGTTTCAGGCAAGTTTACTCTGGCTAGTATGGAAAACAGACATGGGTCTAAATTAGTAGTTCCTGATCCAGCATCAAAATCCAGTCCAAGCATCCCTGTATTCAGTGGTGATCAAGTTCGCATCTTGGCCTGTTACGCTCTTAGATTCAAATCATAGAATCCCAGAATGGTTTGGGTTGGAAAGGACATAAAAAAATCACCTAGTTCCAACCCCCCTGCCATGGCAGGGACACCTCCCACTAGAGCAGGGTGCTCAGAGCCCCATCCAACCTGCTCTTGAACACATCCAGCGACGGAGCATCCCCAGCTTCCCTGGGCAACCTGTGCCAGGGTCTCACCACCCTGTTCAGAAAACACCTGCCACAACTCAACGTTCAGTCTGGAATTCCTTGACTGATTTACTTACGCGGATCAAATTTACAAAACCATATCAATTCATAGTTACGAGAACGCCAACAGCCCAGTTATTAACGTGAGTTGTCTCCAGAAAGTCTTGCTTTGCATTGCATGGGCACCCAACTGGCAGAGAAAGGAAGGAAAATCAGGAATAACCTGCAGAGCCCGCTGCCGAGACTTGTGTTTGCTTGAGTCACATCCGCAACGTCACCGAGAAGTATCACAGCTTTCAGAGATGGTTAAGGATTTTTCAGGACAAATCTTTTCTCCAGATGAATATTTCCAGACTCTCACCAACCTGTCAGGCTTTTTGTTATCCCCTCCCTCTACTCTTTTTAACTGCAGGTTTCTGGAACTTAATATTAAGTGCAACAGCTACATCATTGTCTGTCTTTTAGATTTATCCGTGGTCTGGCCTTTCCTAATTCAAATTTAATATATTTATGTCTGAATTCTTTCATTTTGCAGCCACGTCCCATTGTTACCACGCCGCATCAGGAACAGAACTCGATACGCTTAGTTCAATGAGCTGTGTCTTTGAAAAGGCCTGAAATAAATTAAGTTCTGGGATCTCTTGTCTGACAGATCTTAATATCTTTCTAGTCTGTCTACAGCTGCCTCACCAGTCAGGAACAGGTATATAGGAATAATAAAGGTAGACCCTGATAAATTTACCTTGAGAGAGAAATCAAACATTCATGTTGAACTGAAATCCACTCAGAGTACCCCTGAAGTCAGCAGGGTCCTTACAGAAAGATGCCTCCGTGAGCATATTCCAGTCCCACCCCCATGCAGTAGTCTCATTGATTTTTATTTTATTTTTCCCCAGAGCTATTTTGATAGAAATATACTGATTAAATACAGGGAAACGGAAGGAAGCCTTACCCTGAATGGTGTCATTAGGGCATTGCTTGTTCAGAGAGGACATAAAAATGTGCCCTTGTTTTAAAGAAAAAAAAAAAAAAAAAGGCATTTGCTGTTGAAGAAAAATCAGTTTGGTAGATTTATTAGAAGAATAAAAAGGCTATAAACAGGTAAGATCAGCTTCCTTCACCACGACAAAGGAGAGGAGCTGTATTTTTGCCCGTTTCAGACTTCAACCAGTTAATGTCAGACTCAATTGTGATTCTGAAGTACTCATTCACATGGAAGGTGAAGTGAACGACCCTATTTCAGAGGCCAATAAGCTGGATCCAGCGTGTATCTATTGAGTAAAATGAACTGTCCGTTGGCAGGGCTGTTCCTGACCTTAGGCAGGATCATCTATTTGTTGAGCCCCTGCTAAAGAGTTGCAATATACCGAATATTTTCCACAGTTCTGAGAACACGTCTCATTAAACAGGAGGCTTCAGCAGCTTTATCACACTTGTAGCGAGCAACTTCCACCTTCCTCCTATTGCAACAATAACATTAAAGAGTAGAAACACTTGGAAACTCCTGACTTTTTAACGGGCTCCATCTAGATATGTGCTCCTGGTATCCTGACTGGAAAACCGAAGGGAGGTTCTGGATGAAAGGTTTATTTTTGTTCGTTCCTCTGTGTCTACATTGTCTGCATGTGCTCGGAACACCTTAGCACGGGGTATGTAAAGTGAATTTAAACCAAGTCCCATTAAAATCAAGAGGTGACAGACGGTAGCTGTGTTTGGGTTCCTGGAAATATTCCTGCCTTTGCCTGCCGTTATCTACTGAGGTACTTTAAAGTGTGTCTTTTTTGTTATTATTATTATTTTTGTTCAGTTCTTTACAGCTCAAAGATTGCAAAATCGGAATGTGAGGGATGACCTTGGTAGTAGCAAAGGGATTTAATTGCAGACCCTGAGGATCGAATTTATCCAAGTACAATTGCTGAAGCTGGCAGTGCAGACTATTCTGAATTAGATTCCCTCTCCCTCTCCCCTCCTCTGTCTTTTATGTTGTGTAAACAAACACTGCTTAATTTTTTTTCTCTTAACTGCCTATCTCACACCTGGGACAGACCAGCCTTTCTTCTGTATTCCTAGCTGTAAGCAATTTGTAGTGTTATTGGAGTGTTTCCAGAGTAGCCGGGATCTTCTGATCTTTCTGTATCGGAGCAGGGTGTGGTACAAACACAGAGTGTGTAAATTCTCTGCAACATTGCAAGATTCTGTCTGCGAAATAGAACTGCATGGAGCAGACTTGGTGGAGAGTAAAGAGGTTGCCTTCCCATGCCAGCCTTGGCACATGGGGAGAGCATTGCAGGTCAAAAGGAGCAGACACGGTGAAACAAAAAAGGGATGCTAGTGGCTGTCTGTGAATCACAGAACCATAGAGTGGTGGGAGTTGGAAGGGACCTCTGGAGAGCATCGAGTCCAACCCCCCTGCCAGAGCAGGGTCACCCAGGGCAGCCCACACAGCA
>JAAGNO010026684.1:78045-95049 GCA_033439905.1 Ceryle rudis | reverse complement strand
GTCCTTCTTTATGTCCCTTGGAGCTGTGAAGCAGAGATTGTCTTTGCATCATAGTTGTATACCTTGGTGTGTGCTACTGGCACCTTTGTATGCTAATTCACAGACAAGGCACATCCATTACAACACCCCTTGAGGAGGTGTGGTTGCTTGTCTTGAACCGACATACTCTCAACTTCTGCAGCTCTCCAGTTCATTTGTAGCTGTATTGGACAAAACAGTGACCAGGAGTGGCCAAATTACATAACATCCACATTTTCATTGCCTGCATTATTTAATTAATAAGTAATGTTATGTGTCTTATTTGTCTGATTTATTTTAATTATGAAGGTTTTGCATTTTATTAATTTATGTATTTAACAAGTTGGAGTGTTCTCCTATCACTTGGTCACGCGTCCTTTTAAGTGTTAAACCACTTGTTTGCACGTGTACTCAGTACCTAACTGAACTGCTGCTCTGCAAACACATTTGAATTGTTCCCTGAGTGTTTTGTAGCTTCCCCAGCTGAATGCTCTTTCCCATCACAGTTCCTTGCTCTGGCAGTTCTCTTCACAAAAGGTCTTAGTGGTGCTTTACTTTATTAGTAATTTGTACCAGAGGGTATCAATTATTGCATCTGACAAACAGGATGAACAAGGGCAACATTCTTCTGGGTTTACTGTAGGACAGATGAGATTTATTCACTTCTGACTCTCCTCCTGTGGAGGTTTATTCTTCATTTCTTTATGACTTATATTCCAGTGTGATGCACATAAGTGTTTTCTGTAGCAGTGTTGAGCACTGGAAGATTTTTGACTGCTTACAAGCATTGTTTGGCAAGTCTGTCATTCCTGGTATTTGGATTTAGCTTCTGAGGTTTTAAATGTGGAATCTCTGTATATTTTTCCATTACAGAAATATAGAGCTGGGAAGCACCTCAGGTCATCCCACAATTCATCTACCAGCCCAAATGGCTTTTGTAGCAACAATTTTGTCATTCATGGCTGATGTTTGTGGACTGTTTTCAGGGACCTCCAGTGCTGAAGAGCCCATAAGTTCTCCAGATATTTACTCATCTATTTTGTTCTTTTAATTTTCTCTCCTGTTATAGGCGGTGGTTGTTTGGGTTTTGTTTGTTTGTTTGTTTGATTGTTTTTTTTTTTTTCCTGCTGTTGAATCTCCCTTGTTAATACTTCAAGCCTGTTACTTTTTGGTGTCTGCACTAAAAAGGAGCAGATAGTGTTATCCCTTCTGTTGCACAACCACTTTTGGTGTACTCTGTAGTAAATAGTTAGAACTCTTTTTTTTTCTCATGTACACTATTTCTTCTTAAATCTTGTGATAAATGGTTTAAAGTCCAGCAACATTACACTCTCCTTGACTTGCTGCTACAAATTTCAACAAATGGTGCACTTCCCTCTTCATCTCCTCTTATTTGTGTGTCTTTTGGGTCTTAAATCAGTTTCAATGAAAATTCAACTATTTTAACAATAGGTATATCTCTGTCTTCTCCATATTTGGCTGCCTGCCAGACAAAGGGAAGACTTTACTCAGTAAATTGGCTGTGATACAGTAAAGTACAGGATTATGTTAAATACACTGCAAAACTCATCTCAGTAGATGACTTTCCTCCTTGGAGGTTTGCTGTTAAGACCCATGGCAATTCATCTGTTCTGAGAAGCAATTGGATAGTTGACTTTTTTTTTACTGAACCCTTCAGATCTCATCTCTCTGGGCTCCTGGAAGTGCAGTGGTGTTAATGTAGTTCTGGGGTTTTTTTTTGTGTGTGTCTGTAGTAGATTATCTGGCTTCAGGAGATACCTTGTAATATTTTGATGGCAAAAGTAATTTTAAGTTTCTTATCACTTAGTCTTTCACCTTTTGCTTTAAGAACAACTAGTCTTTCAGACTGAAAATGTGAATCTGGCAACAGCAGTCAATCACTGCAGCAATGTGCAGGGAACACCCCTCCCATCTGGCTTGGCTAATGTGGTGGTTTTTACTGTAAAATATTTGAACCAGCATAGAGTTTGGCTGACATCCATTCTTTAATGGGTGGGATATACTGTGAGAGGCAGCTTTTTTTCTGTGCCCCCCTGGTCTTTAGAGTTTGCTCATGGGGGTCTGTTGATGATGAGTTGTATTGAAAATGCTGACAGCTAGACAACTTCTCATTGACATGTCATATTCTCTGAGCTGGTGGCTTCTGTCTCATCTGACAACATGGCAGCTGGACCAGGGCAATCATAGACTAAAAGCACAAATTTCTGTAGCCTGAGGAAAATGAAAGGTTCCATATTTGGGGCTGCTACAACTCATGTTCTTCGTGGATTGTGTACAGAGTGATATTTGTACTACAGACTTGGCCAGGGATTGCATACATATCTCACCAAGTAATTAATGGCTCCTTGAGATGCCTTCCTTTTCTCATAGGTCTAGTGTTATTTTATCCTATGGCCTTTGAAGAAATACTGTAACTATGCCATTTCCTTTAATACAAATCTTTCTGGAGATTCTACAAATTTATTTAGATTCTTCTACATCTTCTATATCCTGCCCTATGCCAGAGGATACTGACACCAGGGCTCATCTTGACATTTGGACATTTGGAGTCCTGGACTCCCTTAGTTATCTCTTTCAGTCTTTCAGCCTGCATAACCAGGGACAACAGTACAATTAGTCCAGGCAAGGTGATTTCTAGCTTTGGAGATCTGGTATTTTCAAAAGTTTTGGTTGGTATCTCCTAGTGCTGAGATATAGTTGAGCTAGCTATGTCTCTTCTCTTAAGAAATTACTACAGTTGTATAGCAGCATGAGCTTTTAGGGCTTTTTTTTTTGTCTCCTTGACATTGGCAGAGCTCTCAGTGGTCCTTGGTGGCAGTTAGGACACAATGGCCATGAAGAAATCTGGGTGAGAAAGTGGGATGTTCTTGGGAACACACCTGCCACTGTTGCTGACTTCACAAAGTACTGTTTGCAGTTGTTTTTATCTATTCAGAAGTGCTTGCTGTTTGAGAATATTGATCTTTACTGCTCCCTGAAAACAGAAGTGACTTGCAGGCTGTCATTAATTTTGGATCCTAAGAATACTGTGCTAACCCACTTCCAAATGCTCAGCAGTCATTCTCTTTAAATTGTGCCTGAACTAGAAATTCAAAAGATGGTATAACAATATGTTAAATGTCTCCAATCATCTCTGTAAATATGTCTAGACTGTAGTCTCCAGTGAAGTGGAAAGACACTTGAGATTGCTAAAAATGTATTAGCTCAGGTGCTTCATGTATCTGGAGCAATCTGACTGTGGCACCAGAGCTCAGTCAGCATCTCAAAACGTGCTCGTTTGCAGGCTGTTTTGTTTTACTGCCATTCATTTGAATGAACTCATTTTAAAAAAGGTTGGGTATCTCTGTGCTCTGCTGCATTTTGAAGTGCACCCTGACCTGCAAAGCACTGCTGACTGTGACCCACTGAAAGTAACTGCCAGCATTCCCCAAAATAGTTGTAGTCTCTGAAACATGTCAGGATCCAGCCCTTTTTTTTTTTTTGAGTCCTCTGACCTGGTTATTAGAAGAAGTTGGGGTGGTTTTTTTTTTCTTTTTTTGTTTGTTTGTTTTGTTTGTGGGGCTTTTTTTTTCTGTTTTTTCCCTCTGTCTTGTTATGATCACAGAGCAGTGTGATCTCCCCTCCTGCTACCCTCCCCTCCACATCTCTCCCATTCAGGTGGGAGGTGGGCAGAAAGGAGGAACCTCATGTGACATGTTTCTGATGCTGTAAGAAGTCCTGCTATGCAGTGACCCCACATACAGGAGGGAAGGTGCAGAAGGAGCTTGCTTGAAATGCACTGGGACAACATGCTCCTTCCTATATTTCACTGGTTTTTCTGAACTCCTTGCCCTGTAGGTAGGACTGCAGCCATGGCTACTTTCAGACCCCGCAGCAGGGTGTCAGCCTGCATTTTGGCATTCAGCATGGTGTGGTACCTCAATGCTTGCCCCATGGGGCTGGGCTGCCTCGGGACAGTCCACACCAGACTGCTCAGCCACCTCTCTCAGGCTTGCTTTTGTTCAGAGATGAGTCATATTTTTGATGCCACCATATCACAACTGCAAGGGATTCTGTGAAGAGACATTAAAAGTGCAGAAAAAATCACAGCTATGAAAAAAGCAGTATTTATTACACCTAAAGCTACCCCTTGTGGCTCCTCTCTGCTCCCCATTTAGGGTGTCTCCTCCAGGCACCTTCCTGGTACCGTTTTGGTGATAGCATGTGCACATGGAGGCAAGGAGCGTTGTGCTTGGGGGTGGCAGACAGAGAGCCTCCCTCAGTGAAATACAGACCTCTGCATCACTCCATTACTTCTTAATAGTCAGGAATGTGCTTAAATAATTTGGTCTCAGTTCATTTTTAATGACCACAGATCTCACTCTGATCTTCTCATGGGTCTGATAGCAGGAAGGGAATTGAGCTGGTAAGGATCACTGCCATCAAGGCAGTTGCTTGGCATTTTGAATGGAAAATATTTATGTCAGTCAACGGGAGCAGTTTGCTTTTGAGGCTAAGCCCTTGCCTGCACCCCCTTACAGCTGATGTCTCTGAAAAACCTTTCCTTTGGTGTGGGGACTGTATCCAGTGTCTAATGGGGATCTTTTGGGGCCTGGCAGTGGGAGCAGGACTTGGCATCCTGCCGCTGCTGCCACTATGCTGCAGCCTGTTGTGGTGGCCGCAGTCAGGCTTTTCTGTCAGCCTGACCATATGCTATATGTTTTACACTCAAATTAAAAGTCTGAATTTGGAGCGGTCCTTCCTTCTGTGTCTTTTTTCCTTCTTCTTCATCTTCTTTCCTTCCTCTCTGTCTCCCTTCACTCAAATACAACCTGATTCAGAGTGTATGCTCCTCTCAGCAGAATTTGTGACTAAAAAGGGCTTAAAGGGTCCACATTTTGACCTCAAATTACTTTTTTTTAATATTAACTCTCTTATTCCACAGAATATGAGTTACATTTTGCCATCATAAACAAGAACAGCCTTCAACTTATCTCATAAATATCTGTCAATTTCAGTGGTCCTATGTGCATAACAAAAAAACTACAGTGAGACTAACCAAACAATTTCAAAAGGAGTTGCATTTGCCATGTACAGGGGGAAAGTGCTGGTAGGGTCACTGTTGGAGTCTGCATCCAAACGCCAGTTATATTTATGATCAGCTAGATTTCTTAAGAAAGGAGTCACAAAAAATATTGACAATATAGAAGAACTTGATAAAGTACATTGCGATGGACTTTATTAATGGCTTTGCTTAGCAAACTCCACGTCTACCTGGTGCCACTAAGGCGGGAGCAACTTCTTTGAAGTCAAAGATGTGCTTCAATTTTGAGGCGAGGCATGTGAGCATATGCCAAATGTTAAGCATCTGAAAAGCTCCAGTGACTTTAGAAAACAGACTGTCCTTGATTACAATGGACTTGTTCCTTTGTGAGCTGTGCTAGGTCCTGCTCTGGCAGGGGGGTTGGACTCAAAGATCTCCAGGGTCCCTTCCAACCCCTGACATCCTGTGATCTTGTGACTTTACTGGGGCCGGAGAGCAAAATTTGTCCTGATTTATTGCTACTGAGCTGCATTTGAGTTTATTCTGACTTGTGTAATCTGCTCCTAGGGTACCACAGAAGGAGATACAGATCTTCCTGCTAATTGCAGTGTACTTTGGAGGGCAAATGACCTTTTAAGGGCTTGTAGGTTTTATAGCACATTAAGTGATCTGTGGGAATTTTAACATTCTGCTTTCATAACTGAAAATTTAAATAGAACGTTTTGAGTTGGATGTTCTCTTGCCCTCTGGTAAGATTGAGTACCCAAAGCAGGTAAGAAATGGGGCTGCTCCTAACTCCTTTGAAGTCAGTGGGCATCTGCAAGTTTTATAACATATGGTGTATGCACATACATTTCTGTGTAGATGGATAATATAAAATGAATGTTATAAGTCTGGCAAAACCTCTGTGCTTGTGTTACAGCCTTTTGACAGAAAGTTTACATCTGTTCATTGTCAACTAGATTTTTATTCGGTGTAGTCTTTGTGCTTGCAGAGTTGGGGTTTTTTTGAGTTTTATTTAGGATTTTAAAATTTGGCTGGTGAAGACTTGAAAATAGCAATGGTAAGTTTTAGTAGCTTCTTTGATGTTTACATTATTGCACATGTGGATGTGAATGTACATACAAATACTCCCATGAGGATGATGTTATTTATTACACAGTCACATTTATTTATGTTATCTCAAAATAGCTTTTTATGTAATCAAAAAAATTCATTATCGCCACAGTGTCATTGTCTTCATATATGAATGCATGTAAAAGCTACTTCTCATAGGGCTTGAGTAACTCCAGAGTTGCAGCCTCTTGAAGCAAATATGAATCCTAGCAAATCATCAGAGAGGTTTTTTTTCCTTTTTTATTTGATGTTGATTGAGGATTATTTTCTGGTCTCATCAATGAGCTTTGAAATGGTTGGGGTTTCTGTAGCTCTGAGGACTAGGCATGTATCCATTCTCATTTTTTTCTCATGACATGAAAGCACTGGATCTTGTCTTCATCAGCCATGTTGTACTAATATCTTTTTCATTTTTGATGTAATTCAGACATTGCTTCTTTGGGTATTTGCCTTGGGAGAAACAATGGGTTCAAGCTACTAATGGATGCTGGTGTTTAACCATGTCATTTAGATCTGACATGAACACAGATGTACTTACATAATGTGACAGATGCTGTTGGGTATCCTGAGCTGTAGGAAAGTACTGTTTTGAGACAATGTTCAAAAATATATTCAGGAGATCTTCCCTTTCATTCCTCCACCCTCGATATTACTCACTCGAATGGTATATGCTGATCTCCACCCTCATTTTAACTAATACCTTCCCTTCTCCCCTGTCTTTTGCACAGTTCTATGGCTGCCGTGAAGCTTCTTTTCAACATGTTAAGAGTCACATATGGAAGGTTGCTCTCTCAAACCTAAGTACCAAACAGGTCGATTCTCAGTGGGCATGAAATCCAATGAATCTGAGTATTTCTTGATATACTATATATTTGGCCTATGTCGGGTCATGTATTACCTTAGCAGTTAAGGATGTCTGATAGAGGAAAACATAATATAATCTGTCCCTGGAGCCATCTCTGACAGGAACAGCAAGATGTGCAAGAAGTAGATTTCAGTTGTCATCTTTATGGTGGTACTTTTGTATGTATGACCTGCAGGACTGGGCAACTCAATTTTGCCTGAGTTTCTTTTGTATCCCTAGGAGAGTTTTTATGTCTTTTCTGAAAGGAAAAGGAAAGGTTTTCCCACTAGAGCACACTAGGGAGGGGACTATCACACGGCAGCGGAGGCTGCTCTGAGGAACACTGTGAAGCTGAGGAATTAATTCAAGGCTGTCATGTAGCAAAGATGTTTAGCCAGTGTGGTGTGGCACAGTTTGAGAGTTGCAACTAAAAGGTTGTGATTTAGCAAGCAGATGTTTATTCCTATTCTCTTAGAGCATCCCTGATAATACATGTTCCTAACTCGAGTCAGGAAGACGAGTCTTATTGATGGCATTACGTTTCTCACCTGGACTAAGGCACGAGGCTACATTTTGCCATGGCACTTCTATGTGGATGTTTTCCCCGCTGTTCATTGTTATTCTGACAGATACCCCAGTTTTACAAGTAATGTTTCCATTTTTTTTCCTATGTGCATGAACAATACACTGTTTGCAGAAAAAAAAGTCCTGTTCTTGGCTTTTTGAAGCACAGTTTCTGGTAAATAGTTAAAAAAGCAGAAGAGTTTGCACTGGACCCACAGAGATTAATTGCTGGAGGAGAGTTACGAGGAATTTCATGTTCATGTGTGTAATGAGACTTCCAAGAGAAAGGTCGGTCATATTATCTTTTGATGATTTCTTCACCCTATTTGTGTACACTTTGCAATTAAGTAAGTTAAACACTGCTTCTTCTGAGTCACTGATTTCTCTTTTCAATGGGAAAGCAGTTGGAAAGACCTTGAGATTTGCTATGGCTTTACTGAGGGATGAGAGGAAAGCACTGTGTATGTGTGCACATATACATGCGGAGGACATCTCAAATGGCACTAGAAGCCATTTGCACCAACTACTTTGCCTGGTGAGCAATCAAAATAAGCCTGATGGAGCCACTGGAGCCTGAATAGCTACTCAGTTACCTCAAGGTATGTTTCATGCTATCTCCAGTGCTGAGCCACTAGGATGGGTGTGGTAACCGTGACAGCAAATGTGGTCGCTAACATCGTGGTGATGACTGCTTTCCTCCATCTATGCTATACTTTAATGAATTTACTGAGTATTCCCATTCCAAAATCACACTTTTCAATGTCCAAATGATGAAAAAAAAAGTGATAATAAAACTGTTCTATGTGGCAGACCAGCTGAGGAATGTGGTACTGTTCCTGTCAAACAGGAGAGACAGCCCTTGTTCTGTTTTGCAATTTCTTGGATAAAAAGAAAAAATATTTACTCTTAAGAAAAGGAAGGGTCTCTTCCACCCAAGGTACTCTTCCCCATGTTACATCAACTTTCAGTGTGATCACATTTCAAGCCTAAACAACCTTGACAGACTCTTTTTCTTAAATTAAGATTCAGTCTGGTTCCTGGTAACACATTGAGATATAATGACTGAAGAAAACGAACATCAATTATTCACAGACTATTGGAGAAGCCTCATATAAATTATTCACAGAAGACATTCTGAAGCTGGCTGAGATTATAGGAAACATTAATAATGAAGGAACAATTTCCTCTTTGACTTTCTTTTTCTCCTCTTCCCATATTTTGGTTGGTCCTTGGTTCGATGTTGTGTGGACCCTGATGTCCCAGGATATGGCTGAACAGATGTCTCTGTGTACTTGTCCTTGGCCACATCTTCCCCTTCGGGTTTGTGGCATGTGTCTGCTGCACTCAGCAGCTGTTCAGAGGGACAACTCCGTGATGCTGCCAACCTCTCATTTCCTTTCTGAGCTATAGTTTTTGCTGCTGCCCATGGGAAGCTGAGATAATTCAGCCCAGACTCTGCCTGCAGGAGATAGCAGCGTCTGACCTGAATCCCAGGCAGTGGGGCTTTGGAGGAACAATTAGTCATGGAGGGGGAAGAGATAGAAAGCCAGTGTTTGAATTTTTTTTTTTTTTCTGTGTATTTTCACTGGTTTGGGTAGAATTGCTCCATTGCTACTACACCCCTCTACCGTTATACTCTGGCAAAATCCAGTCATATGTCTTTTTTAAATTGTAATGTATTAAAAGCCAGGGGAACACAGAAGGATACACACGAACGTGCACATGCTCAGTGGCAACAGAATAAACAGAAGAGCTGAAGTAGTTTTAGATACTATAAGTAAGATATGTCTGGAGAAAAATGTTTGCTGAGAAGAGTGTTGGAGTAGTGGATCCAAGTGGTGTGGGAGGGGAAGCTAGTTGAGAGAAGGTGTAAAACTGAGTGGCCAGGACTACATAAAGGAGGAAAGCAATTGAGTATGTTACAGGTTTGGTGTTGGAGGATGCAGGGCATTAAGGTCTCCTGCATCAGAAAGTTAAGCAATGTGAGATTACTAGAAGTCAGTTACTAGAAGAAATATGTGCCAACTAACATTGATCCTAGTCCACTAAAATCACTGGGAGGGGTACAGGTATACTAAAGAGCAGAACCTGACCCTAGAGCCTTGCAGTCAAAAGGCAAATGAGGCAAGCTTGTATTTATGGTCTGTTTTGCCCTCTGGGGAACCATTTCCATGTCTGCGAAGTGATTGTAAAGTGCTATCGGATCTGCAAAGTAATCTATTGCGAGCACTCCTTGAAAGTGGTTACACAGTGGGCAGGGCTTCTGCTTCAGGATGCCCCCGGTTAGTGGTGTGTCCCAGGAGGGAAGTAAGAGACCACTGCTCTTGAATCACAAAGTTTAAGAGGAGGGGGATTAATTAAGTTTGCTAAAGTTTAAGAGGAGGGGGATTAATTAAATTTGCTAGATTGACCTTGCAGACCATTAAAATGCATCCAGTAAGGCTGATGCTGAGGCCAATAATTGGTATTTGGCATGATCTTTTCTTTCATATGGTGTCCAGTTATGGTATGAAGCACCTGAGAGAGAAAGGGTCCATCGCATGCGGTGACAGATTGTTGCAGAAATCAGTCATTCTTCCCATTAAAAATGTGTACATTATTTCCAGTTTGAATTTGTCTAGATTCAGCTTCCACAAGGTAGATTTTCTTCACCAGTTCTTTGCTTGATTTGAATCCAGTGGGATCCTGTGTTTTCTACTCCTGGACATATTCATATATTAATCAAGCTGACTCTCAGTCCTCTTTTGAAAAACTAAGTAGACTAAGCACTTTGGATCTCTCACTGCAAGACATTACCCTTAATTTTAAAAAACATTTAAAGTCCTTTTGTTTTGTATTGACCTCTTAAAAATGCTGAATCACAACTATGTTCCCTAGTAGAATGATCTTCTTGCATGTAATGTGCATTTCATCCTACACACCTCTAAATATATCCATGGATCTCATTAGCACCTTTTTTGCATGTCTTGACAGTGGAAGATCTTAATGAATGGCGGGTCCGCTCTGACCCTCATGCTTGTTGCTCTCTGGGATATTTCAGCTTTCTGGAGGCAGGGAAGGCACTCCTTGCCTTCAGCAGCTTGTTTTTACCTTTGATTCTGTTAAAACACACTGACTTCAAGCGGGCTTAAGCTTGACAGCAGTCTCTCACCCACCAACTGTGTTACCATTCCTTTTCTGTTTACCTAGAGATGGTTGATAAAAATGTGGACAGTCATCAGACACAGTCCCGGGACAGGCAGAACTGCCACTTCCTCCCTGCTCAGTGCTGGTTTCCCACCAACAGCCCTGTCTGAGATTGGTTACTCATGCAGCTCTTAATCCATTTAAGATGTGCCTTACCAGTATTGTGTGGTACTAACTTTGTCAGAATGACATGCAAAACTAAGTTAACTGTATTAGAAACCTAAGTCTATTACATCGGCTCAGTCATCTTTATCAACCAACTTGTAATCCTGTTAAAGAATGGAATGAGGTCTGTTTGACAAGACTTATACAGTGGTTTTGATGGTTATTAGTAGCATAGCTCTTGTTAATTTTTTATGAGGTGAATCCAATGTCAGCTTTATTGCATGCCTGTAGGAACATGTGTGGCTGCCCGAGGCAGTGTCTATCTAGTAGTACTTCACAGCATCTTTTGTGACCAAGACTGGTGACCTGTACAAACCTCAACTTTTTTTTTTTTTTTTCTTCTGTATTTATTTTAAGAAAGCTGCAGCTGTGAAGCACCAGTAATTGCATTGGCTTCACTGGAGCTACTGAAGGCACCACAAGCACCACAGTATGTCACGCTGTTCCTGTCTCTGAAATGTTCTGCCAGGTTTAAAAGTGCCCATGACAGGGCACAGTCATGAAACCTTTTAATGTGTTTCATAGTTTGTTTTTTTTAACAGAAAGAAAGATCAAATTCAGTTTTCATAATGCTTATTGTACTGTGTAAGTTGGTGTGTAGCACCCAAACTGACGTTTTAAAGGTGTGATAGGAAAGCTTGGAGTCAAGAAGGAGAGAAATAGTGATGTCCAAAGAGGATCAATAGTGTTGATTCTGGAAAAGATTTTCAGAATTGCCTATGTGATTTTAGCACTCTTGTTTCTGTTTTCTGAAACAGGGTAAACATGTAAGGAGTTATTCAATAGAGATGTTTTCTCTAAAAATTAAGTACCAAATGCTTAAACAAATCTTGGGGTGGGAGCATATAGTGCTCACAAGGCTACCTCTAAGCCAGGAGACTAATTTTTCTCTGGACTCTGAAGCAAGAGACAGAGTTTAGTGGGGGATGAATCAGAGCATGCACCTAAAAGACATGATTTAGATTCCTAAAACTTCACATTGCACCTTAACCTCCTATGTGGCGATGCTGTCCTTCCCACTGATAGCACCTTGTGTGTGTGTCACTCTCACAAACACAATGGTGCTGTGATGTAGAGAGTGTTTCTGTAGAGAAGTGGTTACTGGTCAGTGCTGGATTTGTACTCAGCTACGTCTTAGTGAGATGGAACAGCCATGAACAAGGCAAAGTACTAGTGCCCTGGGATGGGTCATCTGTCTGTGCCCTGTCCCCACCCTGGGCAAGTGCCTCCTGGCCCATCTCAGGGGACACCTTCTCTGCAGGGTCCCTCTGGGCATGGCCACAACTTGCCTGTCTCTAACTGGGATGGGCTCCTGAACTGAAGCTGCTTAGATTAAAGAGGTTTTGGCCTGGCTTTTGATGTCCCTTCTTGCTGGAAGAGTAAGTTATGTGTCACTAGGAGAGGAGACCATCTTCATGCTCATCACACAATGTGTTTCCTCTGTGTCTCCCTCCAGCTGCTCCCAAGCACCTGGAACAAGACCAAATGATGCATCTGTTCCAGTGTCAAAAGTGGTTCCTGTTACCATTAGCCACGTTCAGCCCCAAATTGAGCCTGGCAAGCAGCTGGCATGCGCAGAGCTAGTTTTTTTGCAGACGTATGCGTTTTGACAGGAAATACTGCTGCCTTTGAAATAAGATTCTTGGAAAAGGGAAGGAAGGTAGTTCCCCATCTAAAGAAGAAAAAGGCTCATCTCTCTTCTGGAAGATGAGCACTGGATGGCAGTGTCTTGCCTGGCAGCCTGCCTTATCTCTTATACCTTTTTTTTTTTTTTTTTTCTCTCAAATGATCAGGTTTGAAGGAGTAAAAATATATTAATTTGGTTAAAACAATAATTTCTGCTCAACCTTACTGCAACAGAAAAGGAGTCTGCTGCCTTCTGTGTCTTCATTATGGCAGCAAATTGTTCGCAGTTACTGACTCCGTATTGGAAATTCACAAAGCTGGAAGGTATAGTTGAGCAGCACCCTCTGTTTCTTGCTATTTAACTTTCTTAGGAAAAAAATTTGAAACTGTTAAGGATTAGAATATGTCATGAGAGAGCTTTCTTCTTTATTTCCTTTTGTGATGGCTTCTCTCTGCACTCTTCAAAAGAAAGAAACATAAAGCAGGATTAGTTAATAGTGCTAAAAGCAGTGAGTCCAGATACCTTTATGCATTTAAGGTGAAAAGCTGTACAATATGCAGTCTCAGTTCAGACATACGGGGAATTCCTCACTATTTTTCTCCAGGTCGCTGAAGAAAGCTGTGATTCTGCAGGTACATCCTATAGCTTCAGCTGAGGCTGCACGTAGCCAGATGGGACATTGACCATAGCACTGTCATGTGTCACTGCCTAAGAAAACCACTTGCCCTGACTGAGGGTGGATTTTATGCCCATCTGTCAGTCTTTCACAGAAATACATTGTGGCAGAATTTCCTTGCGTATACGTACTTGCTAGGCTTCTGCCCACTTTCCTTCTTGATTCATCATCAGTGAGCAGATCTGTGGCTTGAATTACACTGGTTCAAATTCAGAGCATGCTGATATGACCAAGAGGGAAAAGTGACCCTTTGTCAGATCTTTCGATCAAGATAGACATTTTATCTCCATTTTAGTGCTGCCCATCAAGGACAATTACGCAAAGAAATGCTCTGGTATCTGGTGCAGAATTGGGAGTCTGAACTGCAGTTGGATTAAAATGGAAATTGGTGCAGCTGTGTTTTTTATCAAAGTACTCAAAGTTTTTTCTGCAGTTAAACACCAGCACTTCTATAAAGCTGCATATGCTGGGACTTCAACTGTCATCAGTTGTTTTGGGCCAGTTTCACCACTTTGGCTAGCAATCTGGTCTTGTCCTACAGTTTCTCAGACTAGTTTATGCCTCTCAAAGTGAGTGCATGAACTATCTGTCACTGCACAAAGTGGCATGCATGAAGCAATAAAAAAATACCATCATTTCTTGGGATATATTGCTACTGCTTTGGCTAGACTGACACAGTTCAGTTTCAAAATCTGCAAGCAACATAGGAATTATGTTCTGCAGAAAGCTCCCATTTGGTTTCCATCCAGGATGTTCAGTCTCAGAGAGGACATAGTACGGCAGGGGGAAAGAGGGATGCTTTGCTGTGGAAATGAGTGTCTGGTCAGGATTTATGATTCCCATCACAGACACAGGGTTCTGTGAGCATACAGGACTTCAGCTGCTGCCCAGGTTTCCTCTATGTAATGGGAACATTCTTTCCTTAGCAGATGAAGATGTGATCGGACAGGAACAAGGGACGTATAGTTACGTGGAGTAAATAATTTTAGAGACATCAGTAGAAAAAGCACTTTGTGAACATTCCTTTTACATTATACTTTTCCTAGTTACATATGTTTAAGTACTGTCCTTGCTGTGCTGGCAATCAGTGTTTATTCTCATAGTGTGCTAATCTCACCTTCATCAAAGATCCTCCTTTACAAGACACAGGTTCATTGACAATCTTTTTCAAGACCACCTGGTCTATGAGGCTTTGTAGGCAGCCCGCGTGAGGACAGATGTGGAGAGAGCCTTAGAGTAGGTGTACAACTCTCAGCTGGGGTTTGTAGTGTTATATTACCATCAGTGTGGTGTTGTGCACTCTTCTTAGCTACTGTGAGTGGGTGATAAGAATCTGCTCTGCTTCTCAGGGGCTGGTGATTTTAATTGAGTTCAAGGTGTAACAAGTGGGTGAGCAAGGGTGAGGAGAACTGTATTACAAGGCCTCGTTTTCACAAATTACTTTTGGACACAGTCTGTGGGTAGAGATTTCATTTCTAAGTCTTGTTTTGCCAACAGACAAGCTGCAAATCAGGAGCTGTCATCTGAGATTTGGTTTCAGTGCTGCCACATCGTCGAAAAAGCAGGCACTGGTGAACATCTCAATTTTTCAGCTAGTGTTGGTAGTTCAGCTGTTGTGTTCCTGGGTCTGGGGCATTCCTGTTCTGTTCCTGATAGTGACAGTTCACTCTTAATTAATTAAGTAGCAAAAAAAAAAAAAAAAAGAGGAAATCAATTGGCATTAATTGCTCCATTCATGTGTTGGTAATGATTGTCTCCCCAGCTTTCTCCTGTGCCTCTGGTGAATACTTAGAGATGAAGAATCAGGTGTGCAGCAAATGTGCAGAGGGGACCTACTCATTGGGCAGTGGGATCAAGTTTGACGAGTGGGATGAGCTGCCAGCAGGATTCTCCAACGTGGCGACTTTCATGGACACGGCAGTTGGCTCGTCTGAGAATAAAGCTGACAGCTGTAACAAGTAAGAAGTTCTCTTTACACCTGGGTTATGCAGCCCTGGGTAAATCTGAGATAGCTCAGCAGCACAAAGCCAGCTTAATGAGTTATCTAAGCTCTCCAGAAGGTAACCAGACTTATGGCAAACAAGAGTGTCTGGGAGGTGAAATTTGTAGCCATCACTTTGTTGTCATCATGGTCTCCTTGGGCTCAGCAGCAGCTAGTGAGCCTAAGACCAGACTGGAGCTGATCTTGTTTGTAGCTGGAAAGCTCCAGGGTCATGGTGTAGTAAATTTGGCTAAAAGGTACTTTTTACAGGAGATTTAGAGACCCATGGTGGTAGCAGAAGGATATTTCTGAGGGTAATTGAAAGTACATTAAAACAACGGATAATAAACCTTTCCTCTGCACTCTGGGTCCTAGATTTGTATCACCGTATCCTTTCCCATGCACGGTTTTAATGAAGAGTATTATATTTACATGAAAAATACATGAGAATCCAGTAGTAACATTGAAAATTCACTGCAGTTGTCTACTGTGGGATTCTGGGTTCTTTATTAAGTAACATGTTTTTGTATAGTATTTTTAGAAAAATCTCCTCAGTGTCTGTGATCTCAGCTGAGGCTTGTTTTGTTTATGTTCATCAGCTCTTCGTGGACACCTCGAGGGAATTACATAGAGTCGAACAGGGACGACTGCACAGTTTCTCTCATCTATGCTGTGCACCTGAAGAAGTCTGGCTCTGTCTTCTTTGAATACCAGTATATTGACAACAACATCTTCTTTGAGTTTTTTGTAAGGCCTTTTATATGGTGAATCTGATGGTGTATTGTAAGAATTCAGTACAGATAAAGACCATTAAAAACAAATTTTTTCCTCCCTGTACATTCCCCATATGTCCACAGCATGTTGTTGCTGAACAAGATAAAAAAGTATCTTCTCTTTTTGTAACTTACACTGCCTTTTGTCATTTATTTCCACTTCAAAACTTAGACTAAGTTGATCCCATCTACTGTTTGCTAGGATATTTCCATTAGGGGTCATGACTGTCCCTGTTAGTCCAGCCTCTTCTGAGATAAATGTCGGTGATATATGCTTCAGTTTGGGGGTGTTTGACTTGAGATGCCTTTGAAGGGACATTATGTTTATAAATATTTCTTCCAAGGTAGGCAACTAAAACCTGAGGCATTGATATGTGGAAACCTTAGCTTTAGTTTTAGGTCAACTTGGGTCATAGCAATTAAGATGAAAAGAAAAGCAGGAGAAGAAACAAAAGGGAGTTCCTTAAAAAAGAAAAAAGAAAAAAAGAGAGAAAAAGCCACAAACAACAGTTCTGCAAAGAGTTTTAGGAGTGAAAATTCAGATTACTTTCAGTAGGAAATAGGCTTTGGGGACGTCTGCACTGTGAAATGGAGGGGCTGAGGATCATTACTGCAGACAAATTACTAGAACAATCTGATCAGCAGTGACCAGAATGGGAAAGGCAACCCTGCTCTGCCCATGTGGATGGACTGGTTGTGGTCCAGGGAGATGGAGAGTTCCTAGCACGAGGCTCCACAGTGTGGTGTGAATGCCCCGCATCACTGCGATACTTCGGAAGTTTCCACCAACACCTGCATTGCTTTCCTTGTCATGTTGTACCTGCCATTTGGGACAGAAAAAAAATGTAGTGGAAGGGCAACTCAGAGCAGAATATGACTGGAAATTTTTAGTCTCCTGTTACTGCCTCTGTGTCTACCTGATGAGCTCTGGTTTTCACCTGAAAAACACAGCTCATGGTATCTCATAGGAGTGAGAAGCCTTAGCTGGTGTTGCTAAATGTTTCTTAAAG